>JAYMSL010002636.1:0-13892 GCA_036897195.1 Plantago coronopus | reverse complement strand
GGAGGGTAGGCCAGTCGCACACCCCCCCCCCCCGCCACGCCCCCCCAGTGAAAGTCACACCCCCCGAGCGGTGTATAGAAAAAAATACCCCACGGCCGTGGGTAATGAATTGCACAAACCGCCGTAGGCGGGTGGGTTAATATTTTGGCAAATACCCACCCGTACCCACCCGCGTACAACCCTACTAGCTCTTACCATAGCGACTTGTCTTTTTCCAGGTCGAGATTCGACTCTTTAAGTTAAAACAGTTACTTTTAGAGTGTGTTCTGTTTTTGTGGGTGATATGTAAGCCCCAGCTCACTAAGAACTTGTCAATAAGTCACCCACCATAAGAGTGCATGACCTCATTAATACATGCATCTTTGTGCTTACTTGTGCGTGCACTAGAACTTCCTAATGGGTCACCCACGTTGTCAGTGTGCGTGCATTGGGAACTTCCCAGTGATCACCTATCCAAATATAGTCCTCCGCAGCTCACGCATGTTTGACCTTCAAGTTTTTATGAATGGATTTCCGAAAGAAAGTTGTACATTGGTGGTATAATATAAGTAGCGTTCTCAATTCATTTAAGATCTCCTCTTAAACTGCACGGTGTACCCGTTGTGCTTTGTCCCGACCAATCATTTACCCCTTGTGTTTTTTTTAAAGACTTCGACTTTGATGCAATTTGTAATGATTTGGCCAGTCAATTATCAAGATACATATCATTTGAACGGGTATAGTTACTCTTAGATTGCTAATGAGCCAGACTCTTGCATACCGAAATACCGGCCGGTGGTCCGATCGATGCCGGTGCGGTTACTCCTCAAGCAAAGCATTTCTTTAAACCCCTATAATAATATTTTTTAAATGTTTCATATAATATTACAAATATATAGAGATGTAGCTAATCTTTTATATTCTAAAAAATAAATAAATAAAATAATAATAATAATCCCTTATCAATTTTATTTCAAAAAATAAAAGGGAAAGTAAATTAATATTCATTGTATATATTTGTAACTGGTACCAACAAAGTTCATCTCTTTCTCAGTACTCTTGAGCCTGTCTTCTTCCCCTCCTTCGATTTCAACACTCAAACCCAAACTACAGATCATTCTCAACTTGAACAACTCAAGGATCAACCCAGAAGTTTCCATTTCACGGTAATCATCTCATTTTCCCCAAATCCCATCACCTTTCCTCAATTTTATACTCAAATTTCAAGGTAAAAACAAACAAACAAACAAGCAACAAAATCCTTTTTTCTGCTTCAAACTTTGCTCGGCTCCTGTAGCTGATTTATATGTGGAAAAGAATTGTGAGCCTTTTGTTTTATTTATGTTTGTCTTGATGCGTAGAAAAGAGGTAGAATCAGAATGGACGTAGGTTCCATCGATCGAGCATGTGGTGTTTTGTGCGGATATTAGCATGCACCACCTCCACCTGGGTTGGTGTTAACCTTTTCTGATGAATTTGAGTACTTTTCATGTTTTGATTTCAGGTTATAAAACGATGGCGTCGGAAGAGGTGAAAGTGAAGCGAGCTGCTCTATTGCCATGCATGTCGTGTAATATCTGCAATAAGATTATGCGGGATGCAACAACTGTTATCGAATGCCTTCATTCCTGTAAGTTTCATTCTATCTGAAGTGTTAATTGCTGGCTCAGTTTCTGAGTTATAACAGTTTAATTTGTTTTTGGGGCTTTAATTTGATTAGTACACTCCTGACTCCTGATTTTACGTTTTCTCTAATTGCATGATATTGACTTGTTTGGTTTCTGTCGAGGTAGCCGATTTCTCTTTGATATCTAAACACTTGCCTGTTTTAATCTTCTAACTGATATACCATGGCTCAAGGTGGTAACTGGTATGTGGTTTAGGGTGTCTTTTGTCTTGTTGTAAACACGAACACCGGTAAACTCTACGTACTAGGACATAGCCTGTGTTGGTTTCAAGAGGCTTACTTGTAGAGCTGGGAGGATGAAAACTAAATTTCTGTATTGATGTGATTCTGAATGAGAATGTACCCTTGAATTTGTTAGTGCAACATTAGGCCAAGTTGCGTCATAATATTGCTGTGTTGATAGCCAGGACTGCGTTCTAATTTATGCATTGGGTGCTTGTTTTTAAGATTTCAATTAACATATAAGGGGACTTCTTATCGTCATTCAGAATGTTGGAGTGAAAATTTGCACGAAGATGACTGCTTGATATTATATTTTCATGGTGTAGTTTGCAGTAAATGCATATACAAGAAGCTTGAAGATGAGGGACTGAATGTTTGTCCAGAATGTGGTGTCGATCTGGGTGCCGCTCCATTGGATAAGCTGAGGTACAATCTTAATGTGTCTAAATTTTATCTATTTGGGGCTCCACAAATGTTTTTCGATGGGACAATAGCTGTTGCATGCGTACACTTCACCGGTGCACATAATGACATAAATCATAATGCAGATAAGTTATAACTATGATAGTTAATTCTCTAAGTTTTGACAATCAGATGTCAAGTGTAGATGCTACATTGATTCTAGAGTCTTCTTATTAGTAGCACTGGAAAGAGTAGCACATGAACAGTTTCACTGTTATTCTGTTGTTACTTCATCTCCACTATGTTGTTGCCTTAGAGTTTACCTACATTCTAATACTGGGTATGTGATTTGACAAAAAAATGAGCTTATTAACGAGTTTCTAACGATGCACTTGGAGTGCGTTCAACTTGCTTGTGTCCAATCTTGGAAATATCAGATGCTTATATCATTTTCATGGGGTATTGATAGAAAAAAAATAAAATAATTCAAGCTAGATTTGCTTATGCAATCTGCGGACTGATTTATACTCTAGCGTACATAATATGTATCATGCTTGCTCTCTTTTTATGTGCGAGCCTTTTGTATTTTCAGGCCGGATCATAATTTGCAAGCATTAATTGTCAATGCATTCCCTGACAAGAAGAAGAAGAATGTTGAAGTGAAGGCTGCTGAAGTAGTCACCCCTGCTGCTACATCTCCCAAGAGAAGAGAAAAATGCAGATCTCTTTCGGCACTTGGGATTAGCTCACCACAAGTTCAAGCAACCGTTGAAGTGAAGGGAGAAAGAACTAAACCAGCTACGGCAAAAAAAGGAAGTGGCACGAGGTTTACCCAAAAAAAATGTATGATTAACGATGACGAGTCCACTGAATTCCGCAATGAAAGCTCAACATCACATGAGATGGTAAACAAGTATACTCGGAGAATGAGACAGGTATGGATATAGTTCCTAGGCGTCCTACGTGCGAACATGGATGCAAAATTTATGCAATGATATACTTGACATTGTCGTTGCAGAATCCAGCTGCTAGTGGGTCATCTGCTGATATGGAAAGAGGGAATAACTTTCAGAATTCTGAGCGGCAATCAGAAGCAGATGCATCAAAACTCTTAAATTGTCAGGAAGAGGAAGCAAGTGGGAGCAAGCCTTTAAGGAAGGGTTCTCAAGAACCATTTGCTAAACCAGGAGCTCTAGATCCCCAAGATAGTGATCAGGGAGCTAGTGCCCGTGGCGATTCCCCTGCAGAGCCTGAATGCGCTAAGAAAACGCGCAGGAATCGTAGGAAATCCAAGAATTCTGGAGATATTAAAATGTCAACGCCTCAGGCTGTGGTTAATGCTTCCGGCCTGAAACTTGACCAGATTAATCAGCCAATTTGGTTCTCGTTGGTAGCCTCAGATAAAAAGTAAGCACCTTGAATGACAAGAATTATTATCTTACTTACATATGTGTATGATCTTTAGCTCCCTTCTTCCTCTAACATTGGGTGATATGGGTTCAGGAAAGTAGATAGTCAGTTGCCTCAGATTTCTCCAATGTACATAAGGATAAAGTAAGTTTCCCTAATATTGTTTCTTTCGAAGTTTTGCAGATTTCATATAGTGTGTGCTTCTGTCTCTCATAGTATCATTCTATCTGCTGCATACAAATGAATAATCTAAAATGGCGCTTAGTTCGCTGCATAAAAATGAATATGCTGTCAGTTGAGTCTGAGTTCGTATTAACCCTATTGATTTTATATATGAAATTAACTCTGACTGGCTAGCTTAATGACAGTATTAATTTTGGTATTGTTCAACTTGCCTCTTAGTATGGCTATCTCATAACCAGATGTCTGTTCGAACAGCACAATCGAAAGTTGGTAGTTTGCTCTTCGATCAATATAAAATAATTGCTACTGATATGCACCACAATCTTTACAGGGATGTCCGTATGCCAGCGTCTTATATTCAGAAGTATCTCACGGCAAAGTTAAATCTGAGAAGTGAAAATGAGGTAATGTGTCATCCCTATTCGCAGTCCAAATTAAACACATGCTATTTCGTTATAGATTCCACCTTTACCGGCATTTCACTGTAAATCTTTAGTTTTCTTTTTGCTGCAACAAAAGCCTATACATGCCGTGCTTGTTTCCTTTTCCTACCAATGCTTAATTTTGCATTTCTTTTTCTGCTATGTAGGTTGAAATCAGATGCGCAGGGCAACTAGTGGATCCGATGCTGCCACTGAACGAGCTTCTTGCATTCTGGCTTCGAACTCTGACAACTGAGAGGGTAGCAGTCACTGTTGGGTCTTCAGCAAAGGAGTTTGTGATGCCTATTAACTATGCTCGGCGGCTTCAGTGAGTCTTCAACACAATGCATCCTTTTCCTGGCCCAAAATCTCAATGCTCTTGTCAATTTTGGACAGTAACTTTAGATGTTGAAACTCCCAGTTAGGCAATTCTGGTGAGTGGGGGAGTATATATGCACCAGTTGCATGAGATGATCTGAACAAGTTTAGTCTGTTTTTGCTCTAGCATATTTTAGACCGTAAACACCTGAATGACCTGTCTTTGTGTTATCCTACATGGTTGTACAACTATGGCGTTGCCCCTCCTTGGTACTGCTATGTTTATGTTTCTGTTTCGATATATAGAGTTTTTGGCTTCTTGTTTGTTCTCCTGTATAAGTTTCTCAGGATGTCAAATCTTTCTCTTATGTGTTGAATGTAATCCAAGGCATTCTTAAATTTCAAAGCATGCCTTCAACATAGACCCCCATCGAGTTGTTGAAAGAAGATACGAACATTATTGTTCGCGAGGTGTTGGTAGGTTTCACCTGCATTCCAGAATCCAGAGTCCAAAACACATTTTTGTTTCTGTCGCACAAGTTTCCTCAATATCTTGTGAGATGAAATATTTGATAAAATCCTTAAAAGACATCCATGAATATTCAACACCTTGCATGATATGATGTGGTGAGTCTTTTGGTCAATGTTTCATTTAAATCTCTAAAGCTCTAAATGGCTAAATCATTTGACTTTTTAGCCCTATATTGACCAACACAGTAGAGCAAAACCAGTCTGAAAATTTTGTTTCAAGAGTGGATTTAAGTGCTTTGACTGTTTCTTGTACTAAACTGATAGTATGCCAAATATTGACTTGACTAGAAGTGGAGAATTAGTCCAAATTACTGATTTCCACATGTAGAATCTCATGCCAAGTCTATCATCAGAATCAGATCAACAACTGCAGCATCTCTGTGTCTAATCCATATTCTATAATATGAGTTTAAGTCTTTTTGACATGTACTATTCCATCAAACAAGTTTTGTGTTAAATTGTCTATAGTTATAAAACAATTTATTAATATAGATATATGTATTTCGATTCACAACATAAAAATTGTCTAATCATAATCGATCTGACACATGGTCGCTTCTTCTAAATGTTGTGATGTGCTGAAAAGTGAAAACACAAGATCCTTAATAGAATCCATGATTAGGTTTGTCTGATTAGATGTGGAATGGTCTACATGCATGCTTGTTCCTGGCAATTGCAGTGAATCTTCATTTCTCCTTTTCGGCCATTGATTGCTGACAATGTTGAATTTCCAATTAATGACATCTGAAGCATCTTTTAGTTCGTGGCAGTGGCACAACATCTGCCTTTGATCAGAGAGTATCAGACTGATAAACGGACTGATGAACGAGTCTGCAATAATTTGATGTGACTATGGAAATTACTTAATTGGCTTGCTTCTTTGAAAAAGATGTCCTCACAAGAAGCTTATCAACCAAGATACATATGCTGCAAGAAATGCATTGATATGCCTGCAGCTAACACCATTGTCTACATATCACAGTATCTGCAGAAACACTTCACAATTATTCATCTTTTTCCTAGAAAGCTAAAATGGCAAACCAACTCAACTCCTCACCGTACGATTTCCAAGCCACCACCGATCATTCGATGCTGCTTCACGATGGCACAGACGTTCTCCCTGGAGGATACCGGCAAAGATGGAGGACAGCTATCATTGTCGTACAAGCTTCGTTAACATTAGTGAAACGAACGTTCTCCAGGGAAAGGAAGCCGGAACACCAGTATCTAAATATTGAACTACCTGCTCTAACTTCTGAAACAGTTCCTGATGTAGACCGAACAAAGTTCATTGAGGAAATGGTGAAGCACAAGAACCTGGTGGAGCTCAATAGCCTTGGTGGCGTTGAAGGTGTAGCCAAGCTCCTCAACACTAACACAGAGAATGGAATTCGAGGAGATGAAGATGATTTAAGAGAAAGGCGTGCAAAGTTCGACTCCAGTACTTCTGAGAAGCTGCGAAGTATTGTGAAACAGTTGATCCCTTTTGTGGTGAACTCTTTGAAGGATATCATATTGTCCCTCCTCCTGGTGTGTGCCATTATCTCTACGGTCCTGGATATCGTAGAATACGGTGTGCAAGACGGATGGTATCACGATGGTAGAATTATCCTTGGGTTGTTGCTGATGCTCATCTTCTCTGTAGACATCAAGTTCTTGAAGCAGAGGCAGTTGGACAAGCTGCTGAGGACCAGTAATGAACATATGATCAACGCAGTGAGGAACGGGAGAATACAGAAGGTCAAGATTTCCAACACAGTTGTTGGAGATGTGGTCTTCTTGGCGCCTGGGGATCAAGTCCCTGCCGATGGGCTATATATTCGCGGGGACTTGTTGCAAGTAGATGAATCTAGTGTGACGGCAGAGAGTGATGATCATAACATTGTTGACGTGAACTCAGCACAGAATCCCTTCTTGTTGTCTGGCTCAAAAGTGGTTCGCGGGAGAGGAACTGTGCTTGTAACATCAAAGGGTACTGATACCGCTTGGCCGGGTTTGATGAGCTGGATCATGACTAATCCCGAAGCTCAAACTCCATTGCAAGAGCGACTTGACGATTTAACTTCTTTCATGAAGAAGGTGGGTGTTCCTTTGGCCCTAATTGTCTTTGTTATTACACTGATCCGGTACTTTTTGCGAGAACATGAACATGGAATTCGTATGGCCAACTCCCTAATGGAAATCATTTCAGAAGCACTGATCAATGTGCTTGTGGTGGTTCCGGGAGACCTAGCCCTGGCTTTTGTACTAGCACTTGTGTACTCAATGAAGCGTATGAGGGATGATAGGGTGATTGTACGAAAGATTGCAGCTTGTGAAACAATGGGTTCAACATCAGTCATCTGCACAGGGAAGACTGGCACATTAACCTTGAATCAGATGAAAGTGGCCAAGTTCTGGGTAGGTGATGGAGAAAATGAAGAAAAAGCAGAAGATTTCTCTCATGATCTTCTTGAGTTACTCTTCCAAGGAGTTGCATTCAATACTACAGATGTGATCCATACGTCTAACACTGAATGTTTGTTAGAGTGTTCTGGCAATTCAACTGAAAAGGCAATTATTTTGTGGGCTGTCCAGGATTTGGGTATGAATATTGAAAAGGTAAAGAAAGATTACACTGTACTACGCGTTGAAAGCTTCAACTCAAAGAAGAAACGGAGTGGAGTCTTGATAAGGAGGAAGACAGTTAGCTGTTATTATGTACATTGGAAGGGAGCTGCAGAGACAGTGCTAGCAATGTGCACGAGTTATTACGAACCTACAGGGCAATTGAAGAGTATGAGTGAAGCAAAAAGGTCCAGGTTCGTGAACGTTATTGATGGTATGGCAGCAAGCAACCTTCAATGTGCTGCCCTTGCATACAGGAAACTGGATCCCAGTACATTCTTGCCAAATAACAATGGAAATGCTGATACTCCCAGTGATCTATGTGAGAAAGACCTAACGCTACTTGGGATCATTGGCATGAAAGATCCCTGCCGGCCTGGTTCAAGAGAAGCTATACAATCTTGCAAATCTGCCGGGGTTGCCATCAGAATGATCACTGGTGATAATGCATTCATTGCCAAGGCAATAGCCACAGATTCTGGGATACTGGAGAGTAACCAAGAAGTTGCGGTTGCTGAGGTTATAGAAGGAAATGGTTTCCAAAACTACACTCCAGAAGAACGACTAGAGAAAGTCGATAACATCCGCGTGATGGTCGCATCATCCCCTGAAGACAAACTGTTGATGGTACAAAGCCTAAAACAGAAAGGTCATGTTGTGGCAGTAACAGGACATAAATTTGATGACGTACCTGCGCTAGAAGCAGCTGATGTAGGTCTTTCACTCGGTATTCAAGGAAATCAGGTGGCTAAAGCAAGCTCAGATGCTGAAATATTAGACGACTCACTTTCCTCTATAGTTGCCGGCCTGCTCTGGGGGCGATGTCATTACTGCAATATCGAGAAGTATATTCAGTTCCAACTGATTGTCAATATAGTTGTCGGACTCATAACTGTAATTGGAGCAGTATCAGACCATGACCTGCCTGTGACTACATTTCAGTACTTGTGGTTGGACTTCATTATGGAAAAACTAGGCGCACTGGCTCTGGCGACAGAGAGACCTGAGGAAGAGATTATGCGTAAGCCTCCTGTGGATCGCAATGCACCTCTCATCACAAATATTATGTGGAGAAACATTTTGGCGCAGGCAGTGTACCAAATAACTGTTCTCCTAACCATACAATTTTACGGCATGTCACTCTTCTCCATAGAGGAAGGAGTACGCGATACACTCATTTTCAATACATTTGTGCTTTTGCAAGTATTCAGTCTGTTGAACTCTAGGAAACTCGAGAGTGGGAACGTCTTTAAAGGGATGCACAAGAAGAAGATGTTTCTGGTTATTGTTGTGATTGTGCTTCTCATACAGGTTGTGATGGTAGAGTTTTTAGGAATTGGTGCTGATACCGTGAAACTAAGTTTGGCACAATGGGGAATATCTATAACCATAGCAGCTATGGCATTGCCTATTGGTTGGATTATGAAGTTTGTTCCAGTACTGAAGAAACCATTTCGATGCTACTTGCCTGACTGGATTCGAGCTCCACCAGATGACTTGATCTCTGCTGCAGAAGCGTTCAATATCCTTCATGACCAAGTCAATTTGGTTTCCGCTTTCCGAACTAATTAATTAATGATGTTGGTGGCGATCAAGTTGAGCCCGCCCTCTACTGAAGCAGCTAGCTATAAAAAAAACTACTAGATTTAGAAAATACTTGATTGCTTCTGCAGTCTTCTTCTACTGTAAATTTGTTGTATGGTTGGTTAGCTTAGTTATTTTCTAGTTTCTGCAGACTTTGGAATCGTGTTTAGTAAAATGTATTCGATTGGATTACTCTATACATGCATAGAGTGATATTGATACGTAGTATTATTTTTAAATTTTAATAACTTCCTAACCCCTTTTTTAATCTTTTTTTTTTCATTCTCAAAACTTGATTACTATTCCTGATAACTCTAAAACTTAATCTAGTATCAATCCGTTTCTGAGAATTTTAACAGTGATACTCCACCTATACCACTCAATTGTTTACATTTAAATTGGTATATCTATATTTTCTTGGTAGAATGTGGTATGTTTGTAGAAGACGTATTGAGTGTGTATAAATTGATTGAGACAGATTTTAGGACAAAACATTTTGTCGTTTAATGTTATCAATGTGTAATACAAGAACAAATACTGCAAGATGCATAATGTAGGTATATCTGGTTCGCTGAAAATCACAGATATATCTCATAGTTGAATATTTGAAATATTACATATTGAAATCTTAATATTCCAATTATAAGTTCTAAACATTTAGAGAGATTCGTCTTAATTCGGTCAAAATTAACAATTCTGTTAAATTCGATTGACGGATTATGTAGATTGGATGGAATGTTAATGTGAGGTACCAAAATCCGTCACGGAATGATAAATATATCAAAATCAAAATTTGGAAAAAAAACATGGTACCATTTTATATTTTTCCCGTACAAGATATATACACGAACCCTCACCCTATGCACGTAAATCTCATTCAATCAACAATGACTTACCTCGAGATTCTTGGCATGCTCCCATCCATCGGCTCACAGCCCCTCCCCATAATCAATCCCTAGTCCGATCAGTATAAACATAACAATATAAACTTCAACGTCCGGATTAGAGTGAAACGCTAAAAATCTTTGCCCTTCATAGGTTAGGATTTCATATTTTCTAACTTAAATTTAGTTCAATTTAGTTTTCTGTTTCAATCAATTTTGATTAATATAAATTTGTACTTCAGTTCAGTTTAGTTCAGAAATTGTTAATTAAAATGAACATAATCTTACCCTTTTTCATGTCCAGTCCAATAAAGTTTACTACAGCCCCTATCGACCATAAATATTATCCAAATAAAATTCATACATCACCTCGATTCCATGTAGATAGCTTCCAATGTGTTGTGTGTTATCCGTCCAAATAAAGGTACATGTTCTAACACTTATCTCTTTAGAAGTTGAAAAAGCTCGAATGTAAGAGGGGATTTTCTATCGTCAGTCAAGATGTCGCCCTGACTAACTTCAGTCACTTATTTTAAACCACTAGATTTACAAATTCTTATAAAAGACCACTTCAATGTGGACTTTTAGAAAAGTCCACTTGTTATGTTACTATCAAAATAAAATTCGCGGGCCGGGTCGGTATTCTTGGATCCGGATCCACCTTAATGGATCACTATAAAAGCCAATTTTCCATCTTTTCCTTTTATTATCTCATTCTTCATCTCCTAAAATCAACATTTCTCTCTCTAAAACTAACATTCCTCTCTCTCTTTCTCTCTCTAAATCTCAACAACATCCTAACTGCTCTTTCAATTCTTCAATTTTCCATCTCATTTGTTGCTGATCTACTGGTTACAAGTTCAATATTCATATTGTTCGTGGTATTTGATGCGGATCGAGTGGTTTTTGTTTGATTTTGAGCAACAGAGGATGTTTCCGGAACTGAAGCTGGAGTGAATCAATTGAATAATATCATCGAGGACTCACGAGGATCGTTTTCAGGTAATTTGCACTTTAGTCGGTGATCTCAAACTCTTTGTGACTGTGACTTTGCTTTTGCTAGGGTTTATGTTGATTTCTGTACGTGTTTTGTGTTGGTTGATTGTGACTTTGTTGCACAAACTGTTGTTTGAATGATTTACGGTCGTTGATCTGTTCAATATTGTTGTTTCTTCATGTCTAATATATTCAGAATTGATGCTAGTATTTTGTTTAGTGTTAGGTTTTTGTTGATTTTCGATGCATTCGTAATTTGTGTGTTCTGTTCAGTAATTGACGATGTTTGGTTAAGAGTAATTGATGTTACGTGTAAAATTACCGATGTTTAGTATTGAATGATGTTTTGTCTTACTTCAAATGGACTGCTACTGTTTTTCAGTATGAATTTTTATGTCTAAATACCAATGTTCGATGTTATTTTTTAATTTGGTGATGTTCTGCGTGTAGTGATGGTACGTTTGGTAAGGACTTGTTGAGTTTTGAACAGGAATTGCTGATGTCTGTTGGTGAAATCCTGATGTTTGTCCTTGAGCGGTTGATCTTACTGATTTTGAAACATTAATTGTCTGTTTTCCTTAGGTTTGTTGGTGATATTTGTGAATTTGCATGTTTTAGTTTAGATATTTATGTTCTTTGATAATGGATTATGTTAGAGAATAAATATATAGATGATATTATGTGTCAAATGTGTGATGTGAGCTCTTTGTTAATTTCATAATTTGATTGATGTTTGACTATAGTGTCGATGTTTTGTGAATATGAACAGGTGATGTTTGAACAATAATCATTGATGTTTTGTAATATTTGTACCATGCATTTTATCATTTTAGTTTTGTTTATTAATTAATGTCCTGGTTGGAATTATTAATGTTGGAAAGTAAATAGATGATGTTGGCTGTGGAATTACCGATGTTTTTATTAGAATGGTTGGTGTTATGTTGGTTCATGTTTAATGATACTTTTGTATAATATTTGATGTTTTGATATGAACTGTTGATGCTAAAACACCAATTTGTGATGTTATGTAATATTTGTATGACCTTTTTCCTAATTTTGTTTAGATTATTGATATCTGGCCGTAATTGTTGATGTTTGAAAGTAAATATATGATGTTGTCTGCGGAACTACCAATGTTTTTATTAGAATGGTTGGTGATATGTTGATTCATGTTTAATGATACTTTTATATAGTTGTTGATGTTTTGATATGAATTGTTAATGTTAAAACATTAATTGGTGATGTTATGTGACATTTATATGACCTTTCCTACTCTTTCCTAATTTACTTTAGATTATTCTTTGAATAGACTTTCATACAATGGTTAATGTTATTTGTTTAATTGCGTATGTTTTTAGTAGGTTGATGTACATTCTCTGTTGAACAGATGTTAAGTATGAAATCATTGATGTTTATCCTTAATGTAAAGATCGTTGAAAAGAAAGCAGAGGAGAGAAAAATGGTGACGCTAAGAGCAAGAAGAATGAGGAAAAATGAAATGAGGATATGTGTGATGATTAAGTGAAGAGACTCAAAAAAGGTGATGCGTATAGAGACGAAGACAGTGCCGATGAGGATGAGAGGGTCCGATGAACATTATACTTTGATATGAAATTTTGAATTGTCTAATAGATTTATATGTTATGTTGGTGTATAAATTAGTGATTTGTGATGGATTAAACTACGATTTGTTTGAATATTTCTTGAATGTGAGGATCCTATGTTGGAATTCGAGATTTTTGTTTTTTGAGTTCGGATAGGAATGACCGAAGTTTGTGTACAATTAGTCGATGTTCACATATGAATAATTGATGTTTAATGGTTGCTAATATAAAGAACATTCATTACCAATAAAACTAATAAAAGAACTTTACCGGAACTAACATAATCTATTTTCAGTGTAACATCATCTATTACGTTCTTAACATCATCTATTCTTTTATGCATTTTGCCGAGCAGCATCAAACAGTCCCCAAATTGATTTTTTTTTTTTTAAAAAAAAGGGTCAACCCGAGCCCCAGCGGGTTGACCCGCGAAATTTGTAAGTAGTATATATGTTAGGTAATAGGAAGTGGACTTTTGGAAAAGTCCACATATAGGTGGACTCTCCTAATTTTTTCTCATGTGGAATTATTGTTACATGGTTAGATATTCTAACTCTTACAAATTTACAATACTCACGTTTTATGTTTTGCACGCGAGTACTGCGTGCATATTTACTAGTATCTAATATATATTTTTTGATGTTATGAAATATATAACTTATTATATTTTTATATCAAATAATTCTATAGTAATATTTATGTTGAATCAGATAAGAAAAGAGTCTTTAAAAAATTAAGTATATCCAAAAAGATAAAGTATAAAGTCTAAAAAATAGTAGTAATTTTATCCAGGAAATACACTGAATACGTTTTCCAAACGTATTTAGGCGTATGCGTACGACATACATATTTTCCTTAAATACGCTAGGTTAAAAATGTACTCATGCTTCATAGCATATTTTAGAGTTGGTCGAAGCGTTGGTGATGTTGCAAGTAGTGCACCGAACTTATAGTGGTGTGGAACGTAGGGCTGCACACGAGCCAAGCCGGCTCGAGCTCGGCTCGAGACTCGCTCGAAAAAAACTCGACTCGGAACTCGAATTTGCGAGCTCGAGCTCGATCA
>JAYMSL010002635.1:0-13894 GCA_036897195.1 Plantago coronopus | reverse complement strand
TTTGGGGGAATCTGTAATTGTTTCAAATTCACGTTGTAAATCTTGGATGGATATGTAATTGTTCAAATTGCAGGTGCTAAAGTGACAAGTGACCAAATAATAGGGGGTGTATATGTAATTTTCTCCATAACCTAATAGTATTTTAATTGACACTGAACACTTGGGCTCTGTCACATTCATAAGTTTTAGTTTAACACTTACATGATTGCATAACCTAATGTTTCAATTGATACTCAACACTTATCACTATTTTAACATTTTGACTTTTCTAAAATTAGGTTAGCTTTGAACTAATCTAAACTATGTCGTCGTTAAATAATCACCATGTAGCACTAAGTTCAGATCAGTTCGGAATCGCTTGAAAATAGAAAAGCCCTAGTATAAATGTTATGAGGAAGGATCGATCCTCCGCGTCGTAAAGATAAGGTGCGCCTTGGACTGCTCTTAGAGTCACTAGGCCACAATACATATATACTTGTAGTAGTACTCCTTTCGTGGAGTCAATAGCTTACTATTTTCTTTTTTAGTCGTACAATATAAAACTTCTCATTCACTTTTCAAGACATGTGGTGGGTCATCTTTGTTCACTAACTTAATTGCAATACCAAAAAAAAAAAAAAATCTCAAACCACCCCACTTGCAATATAATAATTGAAAAGTAATTATATATTTATTTTGTTAACAAAAAGTAAAATGATAAGTTTGTTCTTGGACGGAGGGAGTAGTATATTCAATTAATCTGAATATATGAATGGAACTGAAATTAAGATTTTGACTTTATATTTTGGAGGACGTGTTTTAGCGTGTGGTCAACTTGCACCGTGGCCTTCATACATTGGCTTGGTTGTTTAGATTAGTGGGCCACTTCGAGTTTTAATTTGTGTTTTTTTTTTAACTCGGCTCGACGTTTTTGGATGGTTTAGACATAGCCTATAGTTTGGGTTAGAGTGAATCTCTCTCCGTGTATTCTTCCTAGATACTTTAAGTGAAAAAGGCTTGAATTCCGGATAGGACCATCACTAAATACCTCTTGGATCAATATCGACCTAACATATTTGATATTTCACCTATCTTGGATCTAATTAGAGTCGAATTGTCGATTTATATATCAAACTCTTGGTTACCTAATTTGTAGGGATACATACTAGACGATGTGGACAACGAAGCGCAACTCAGTTGGTAAGACGCTTCACTTCCAACTAATAGGTCGGGGTTCGATTCACCACGTTGCCGTTTCTAGAAAAACATACTAGATGATGTAGTCAGATTTCATACAATTCTTTAACATATAACGAGTCGTTTTTGTTTTATTGGCGAATGTCTACATTTATTACAGTTTTGGATCAAGTGCAATTCTTTTACACCTTAGATTTGTGTAGTTTAATTTCAAATTAATACATTTTTGTCGTTAAGTAAATTTTATTTTATATTTGAAATTTTTGAAACTTTCAGACAATTTGTAATTTATAAAAAAAACCTTTTAAAACTATTTTGGACTTAATTGTAATGGTTCGAAATCATTTAGTTTTAGTTTTACAACTTACATCCGTTTTGAAAGGTCTGGAAATTTAACAAATAAAACAAACGTCACGTTTTCTGTTTTTCAGCTCAACGAATTCCACATATTTACTGCCCTGTTCTGAATCTCAGTGGCGGAGATCCGCCGAGGAAGAACGCCGCCGCCGATGGCTCCACTACCCACGATCCGTTGGTGCGCAGCTGCCTTGATCCTCCTTCTCTCCCTCTTCATTCAACCTGCCGTTTCGATCTACTGTGACGAAGATGATTGTTACGATCTGCTTGGGTAGGTAAACCGTGCTCCGCTGTATCTCTCTCGTTCCATTCAGCTATCCTACTGACGATGATGATTGTGAATTGCTGTTATTGATTCCCAGGGTTACTCAGAGTGCCAATTCATCCGAGATTAAGAAAGCCTATTACAAGCTCTCTCTCAAACAGTGAGTGGTTTTTCTTTTTTTTGGTTGTTTTGATTGGGGAATTGTGAAATTATATGATGCTGGTATCACTATATGTTTATATTTATGTTTTTTTTTTATTTGTGTAGTCATCCGGATAAAAATCCTGATCCTGAATCGAAGAAGCTCTTTGTGAAAATTGCAACTGCTTATGAGGTAATTGTCTATTCTTTGATCTTTTCATCTTGCTATGTTGAAATATTATAGTTTAAGACATAAAGTGCACGTTTGTTGTATGTTTGATCATCAATGTGAGGAGAGTAAGCTATGGGTGTATGAATTGTGCGTCGAATTACTTGATTCGAGATAAAATGCAGATGTTATTGTTGGCTGCAAGATTATTTTTTTTCAAAATTATTAATACTTTTGGACCTTGATTTCCAAGGAAAAGAGTATGCATTGTTTAATTCTTGTCTAGCAAGATTCGAGGTCCATATATAGCACAAAAAGGTGTGATGCACATTGATCATATTACAAATTATATTTACATATGGATCTTGTTGCACTGTTAAAGTCATGTTGAAGTGATTTCACATCTCTTTATTTCAGATTCTTAAAGATGAGGAAACAAGGGCGCAGTATGATTATGCAATTGAGCATCCAGAAGAGGTACATTTTCGTTTTGGATGTTTTACTAGCATGTATTATTCCGACATTAACTACTCCGGATACATTTCATCATAATATCACCCATTCAGTTGGTTTTCGTTTTGGATATTTGACATGTTTAACAACCAAGATGTTGATTAAGTTGTAGTTCATACTACAAGCTTTTGAATCTTTCTGTGACAGTATTTTAGAAAAAATAAAATCATGGTTCACCTGACTAGAATACAATGCTGAAACTCTGCTACAGATTCATCCTGAATACATATACTCTAGGTCATGTAGGTAAAGCATCTCTAGTTGACATGTGAGTTTCTTGGTTTCTTCCTAAAGTAACGTAACTATTATGTCTGTTGAATTCATTAGCTCCTGTTGAATGTACCATGCTACAACTAGTTGATTACCCAAGTAATTTGGATAAAGGCTCAGTTATTGTTGTCGCTACTGTTGTTTATGTTGATTGTAGTCCGAATACAAGCAATTGATGTTTCATGATATATCTTTGAACTAGGGATTTTATATTTATATAAATTTCAGTTGCTCTCACAAGCTTGTGTTTTTAGAATCCGCCACCTGGCATGTTATTAGTATTATATATCAGTAATAACCTATTTATTACTCTGTAGGTTTTCTATAACACAGCTCGCTACTATCGCGCTTACTATGGACATAAAACAGTAAGCTACTTGCATTTCTTATTTGATGCTATCAGTTCTTTAATCCGGGTTTATACAACTACTGTTAACTCACAGAAGTGGTAGACAAAATAATGCATCTTGATATAACTTCTTGATTTTCTTCAGGATACACGTGCTGTTCTTGTGGGTCTTCTTTTGGTGCTCTCTGGAATTCAGTATCTGAACCAATGGACTAGGTATAATCAGGTAATTGGACATGTCATAAGATCCTA
Organism: Plantago coronopus; assembly: GCA_036897195.1. NCBI lineage: Eukaryota > Viridiplantae > Streptophyta > Magnoliopsida > Lamiales > Plantaginaceae > Plantago > Plantago coronopus. Next base: position 10,402 of record JAYMSL010002635.1, on the reverse strand, counting down.
TTCTATTAGTGGAGCATATTATACTTCAAAATCCTATATGATTATTGCTACATAGATCATCCTGTACTTGCTTCTGAGAATCTTTGGGCTTCTGTTTTCCAGACAGCAGTGCCATGTTAACGAATTAGTTGGTACATAGCATAATACAGTAGATAGCAGCATATATTAGTAGCTATAGTAGTGTTGCCTTTTACATTATTCTGGTTCTTTTTTTCAGAAGCATTTAATTTTGAATATTTGAGCCATTTGATTTATTATTGGGTTTTACTTCTTCCAGTTAGGCCTAAGCCTATTATACTCATCGTCCTGAATAGCTCTCCTCATTACTTTCCGGCAAACATATTAGGGAAGCTAGTATTATATGGAGTTCTATTGACCATGGTGGGTTAGTAACTTAGTATTAGATGTAAATTTAGGATAGGTGTGGAATTGTTCATTCTGTAAAGTTAAGAAGATATGGAATTTTGAAACTTAAGCAAATCAGAATAACATAGTATGGGATGAAATTTGCGTGGGGTAAAATTTGGTGAATTATTTTTAGATAGATGAATCAGGTAGGGCTGCAGTTATGGACTGCTATGATTCATAATTTGATCGTCATATAATCAAATGTGTAGCTAGTTATTAAAATTGGTCTACCCAAGTATATCAGGTGTATTACTAATAGTCTAATAACTAGATCATTTTTAAAAATAAAACATACTCCAAATAGTTATTGGGGGTGCGACCGTGCATATGCAAACTATTTTTTCCAAGAATTACATTATATAAGTAGGGGTTATTCGGAGTTTGGTGGGGGCGGTCGCCTCCTCCCACCACCTCTTGTCTCCGCCTGTTGTGTGACAAAAGAAAAACGGAATTTTCTTTGACTTTGATATATTGAAATATGCTATTTCTAAGTTCTAACAGTTCATTGTGGCTCGAATGAATTGAACTTTTTCTCCTATTTCTTCTAATAAATATACTTCAGTCAGCAATACCTCCATTTTGCTCTTTGGAGAATCCTAAATGCCTAAATAGGACCTCAAGGAATGTAATCTGGGTCGAAGTCTCATCTATTGTAGATTATTATTCATAGGTTGGAATGGTACAAAAATAAATATGTTTCTTTCTCTCACTTATCTTCGAAAAACTCTTCAGACCTCGAGGGATGTAACCTGGGACGAAGTCCCATGCTTTGAGAATCATTTTAACTCATTAGCTGGGTATTACATACATGCTTTCTGTATTGAAGTGTTCCGGTTTAATAACTGTTCCATTGGTGTCTTTATCTCTTTTTTAGGCTATCGATATGGTCAAGAAGACTCCAGCTTACAAAAATAAGCTGAAGGCAATGCAATTTGAACGCACCGGGGGCGTGACCAATAAGAAGAAGGGTAGCAAGCAAACAAACAAGTAATGATTTAGACTTATATCTGTCCATAATTCTGTTATAATTTAGGGCGTATCAGTTGTATGCAATTATTCCTGCTTCTAGCTCCTTACCTCGTGATCCTAATTCGGGTACTAAAGGATTCGTCAATCACCATCTATTTGAGGTATTTTCTATATATGTTGGTTATCCTCTCCTTAAGGGCTTGATTTCGACATCTCATTCTTCCAGTTCATATTAGACTATGGGGGTGGCCAATCTGGCTCTGGAGGAAAGCTAGCTACCCTTTTCTGAAAATGAGAAAAAAAAACAATAAACAAAAACTGTTCCTGGCCAATAATAAGTGCACGGTTTCCCCTTTTTAACTTTTCTCATTTTCTGCTTAGCTGGGGATAGACTATAGAGAATTTGGCTTATATCAACTGTACTTGATACCAGTGAAGTTTAAATTTTACTAGGAAGATGGAAGAAGAGATTAGCAAGGAACTTGAATTACAGATAAAAGGTGCTGAAAAGCCATCTGTCTGGGAGCTTCTTTTCATTCGTTTCTTATTGCTGCCTTACACTGTGGGAAAGGTTAGTGAAATTTCATGTGTTCTTTTTCCCTTTTCCTTTTCCCTAGAAGAAAAAACTGCTGGAAAGGTTAGGGCAGTTACAAGATGGCCAGTACAAGAAGAATCATAATCTTTAACATCAATTGTTTTTCTTCCATAGCTATTATTATGGCATGGGTGTTGGTTCTTTAGATACAACATCAAACGTGCACCATATTCATGGGAAGATGCCTCATATATGACGAGAAGATCCCTGGGCGTACCTTTTGATTCATGGAGATACATAGGTAATGATATTATTTTCTCCCGCATCATGAGGTTTTAGTTACTGGAGCTTATTTTTTGAGGCTCTTTTGTGATTGTGTTTGATAGTGATTTCGGTCCTAGCATTATTCTTTGTCCATGCAAACTGTAGACTCAATTTCTGTGCATACTGAGTGTTAATCACATCTCATTATGTGATGTTTTACTGTTTTGACATGGTATGATCCTCTGGGTTACTTTGTATGAAACACATGTCTGGTCATAATGTCATTTTGATGGTTATTGCTGTTTATGACTTCTTAATTTCTTTGTCCATGTTCACATCTCACTGAACATGTTTTTTCTCAAATCAGATGAATCATCTAAGGAGAACCTAGTCGAAAGACGTTTGTGGGAAAAATCCAACTTGGAGAGCTACATGGCTGATATGCGGAAAGAATCAAAGAGAAGAAGATAGTCGACTTATCTATAGGATACGGTGTCTGTCAGACTTCAAGTTCCCAGGAAGTCTGCCTGATCTTAATGTTATGGATTGTGAGATGCCGAGATTTTTGGTAGACCGACCCTCTGATAAAACAAAAGACGTAGTCATAGAGGCATATTTGTATACTAGAAAGAGACTGGGAAGAACCTTATTCCTGCATAATCATAGAACTAAGATATGCTATTCATTTTTCTAAGTTATACTACTAGTAATTAACTGTTGTAAAATGGTACTACTACATTGCATGAGAAGGCACTGCCACTCAGAAAATTTGAATGCCAAGACAATATGCTGTTATGTTTCTTCACATTATCTATTAGAGATGAGCATACAAAAACTCGTCTCCTGATGGAACGCTCTGTGTGATTCTTTGTTTTGCCAGAAAGTAGCACCTTCGACATCCATCGCCCTGTGTGATTCTTTGTTTTGCCAGAAAGTAGCACCCTTCGACATTGAAAGCGGGATTTGAACCTTAATGCTCATGACATTGTTGCGTACTTGTTGCCTCGATTCTATAGAAATTCCCACTTATTCGCATGTATCTTACAAAGAGTTCTTGCTACAGATTGAGAACTTCTGCCAAACTTAACTGGCATGTCCTGTCATAGGCGAATTGAACGTTGTAACAATCCAAATGATACCTACACCTGGACTTACGAGTAAATCTCCCGGATACCAGCATAGACGATGAACGAATAAGACTTTATTCTTTTCAGCTATTCTAAATATAACCCCATAGTTATAGAATAGTCACATATCTCACAGTTTTACTTAAAAACATCAGCTCGTAATCGTATTTCAAACTTTTCCGAATCGAAAACACCAAAATAGTAAGGCATATTTGTCCAAACACCGCCCAAGTTTTTCATAGGTAACGGCAGACAGTTTGCCAAAACCCCAAACACATACTGACTGTTTCTTGATTTCTATGCATGCTGCAGCTGCCGATCAAACTCCATGGCTTCACTGGTACAGTACAATTCAAGCTTTTCTCTTTCATCTTCCATTTTCAGACCCCATAATCACAGACTATTTTCATAATTTTCTTGTTTCTCATTAGCATTTCTTGTTCTTTGTTCCAAGATTGGATTTCTGGTCCCTTTGAATAGCAGCAATTTGGAAGAAGAACACACCTCCACCATTCCCAAAATACCCATCTCCCAGGGGGTTAATTACGTCGGCCGCGATTGCATTCCGGTTGCTGATAAGCGCCTCAGCCGGAAGCATCTTTCTCTTAATGCTTCCGCTGATTCATCTGCTCATATCCTCGTTGTATTGCTTCTTTCTTTCAATTCTTTAGCTCATCTTCTGTTTTCCGTTTGTGTGTTTTGTATTCTTGCATAAATTGTTTGTATGATCGAACTCGAAATTATGGCTCGTTAGCTCGAAAAGATGTAGTTGAGCAAGTCAAAGTGCTAACTTTATTTTTGTAATTTGGGAGGTGTTTGAATGTTTAGGGGTAGTTAGTCGTGAGAATTTGCGAATGAATGACATTGTGGGGTTTTGCTGAATTTCTTCTAATGTTAGTGCATGCATTACTTATTCTTTTGTCTGTGTGTGTTTTCATAATTCATTTGATTGTTTGGTTTCCTTCTCTGAAAGTCTCATGCTGTGGAAATGGGGATGTAGGAAGGGACGAACCCGGTTGTATTAAGGTCCACTAATGAAAGAAAGAAGCTTTTATCTGGGGAAAAATGGAAGATTCAAGCTGGTGATGTTATAGAGTTGATACCGGGGCATTACCATTTTAAGTATGTCCCCGTTTCTAACAAGAAGATATCAACATCCCCTTCTGGTGATAGAGGGAAAAGGCCTTTTAATGGAGGGAGTTGCAATAGCAGTGACTTAGATCGTAATAGCAAGAGGATGCAAAAGGTTCCAGAAGAGGAAGGACGTTTACGAAATTCAAATGTACGTTGCTTTGGCTTTTCTTTGCATTACTTGATAATTGGTAGTGCTGTATGACTTAACGGGATTGTAAATGTGATGACCAGGTGCCAGATAGTTCACCCGAAGGGATACGTTCTTTTCACGTTCCCAAGGATAAGCTGCCTTTGACATTTAGACTAATGCGAGTTAAAGAACTGCCTGGATGGGCGAACACAAATGCTGTTTCTATCAGTGACGTGATTCAGGTAAAGAGTTCTACAGCCAGGTACAACTGGTGAGATGGAATAATGATGCTTGGACTTTTTTTTATTCAAGAAACATGCCCTGTATCTCTCATCATGTAGCTAACTAAATTTTTTGTTCCATTAGGGAAACGTTCTTTTTGCCGTCTTATCAAATTACATGGTAGATCTTGATTGGCTACTTTCTGGTGAGTATTCCTCAATAAAATCCTCATCTATATACTGATATTTTGCATTTTCATTTTCACTTTTAATTGAAAGGAGAAAGCACAGCTAACATTCACTTGCATTGATTAAAGTTACTGATAAAGAATTCTGCAGATAAACTGAAACATCATATTCTGTTTCTGAATAGATTGAGCTTCTTGTGCATGCTATGATGTTTCAAAACACAGCAAAGTGTGCTACGTTTATCTTTCATATTTGTCTACGTGATACCAATGTTAGTGACAACTTTACTTGCATCTGTTGAAGTTGATGCATGTGGTGCCTAGATTTGTTGTTCTCGTGTATTTTGACCTTATTTTCAGTGCTTAATCTGGATCTTGCTTTGAAGTTTCAATCGATGATATTGATCCTGTGCAATTTTTTATTTACTCTTCCTTTCCTGATGTAGCATGTCCGGCTATAAAAAGAGTTCCACATGTACTAGTAGTACATGGTGAAGGTGATGGCAGCCTAGAGTCTATGAAGGTTGGCCAAAAACTGCAGACAGAATTTTGGTATTTTTGGTTCATGCATGTGATTTAATTCATTTGCTGATTATTCTCAGAGAAACAAGCCTTCAAACTGGGTTCTCCATAAGCCTCCGTTGCCGATTTCATATGGAACACACCATTCAAAAGCCATGCTTCTTATATATCCTAAAGGAGTGCGAGTCATTGTACATACGGCAAACTTGATATATGTCGATTGGAACAACAAAAGTCAAGGCTTGTGGATGCAAGATTTCCCTTGGAAAGATCAAAATGGTACAAGTACGAGAAGTGCATTTGAATGTGACCTGGTAGACTATTTAAGTACACTGAAGGTACTGATATCTGGTTCAGGGTATGAAAATAGCTTGATATGTACCTTGTACTGGCTGCTTGGGGAGTTTATAGTTAAAATGCGTGCCGGTTGCTCATTTTGATGCAGAGTTTTCTTGTTTTCTTTGTTTCCTACTTCTGTGCCTCCCACTTAGCAAGTCGCCCTTTTGGTTCTCTTTCTGTTTCGTGTCGAGTTACAATCTTATAACCTTACTTGAACTCACACACTATCAAGAGTACGGTGGTATACGTTTAAGAATCATAAAGCATTCTATGAGTGATGACAATGTTCATTTTGGATGTAATAAATCAGAAAAAGCTATTTGTGTGATTGTGAGAATAACAACAAACCTTTAAAGGTTATCTGTGGTAAGTTTTTTGCTAATTTCAGAAGATGTGAATTGCATGGTAATGTTACTATTATTTACAATTTTTAAAATGAATTTATTTACTGACATGCCATCCCATTGCCCAGAACTACCCCCACCCTCTGCCTCCACTCTGCAAGAGAAATTATTTGTCGGCCTTCTGCTGGATTTAACCCTCTATTTACTTGCAGTTGCCTGAAGTAAATGTGAACATACCGGCTATCGGTAATTGCAGCATAAATGCATCATTTTTCAGAAAGTTCGACTACAGCTCTGCAAAGGTAAAGTTGCATGATATGTTCTTTCTTTTATTGGGATTCTGGTGGTGGCAGAGAAGTAGGGTTCGGCTCCGTGGAAATTGTTCATCGGGGGTGAATGGCGAACCATTATTGGTCCTCCAGTTGTATTTCCATAATAAAGGGAGGGTGGGGGGAAGGAAAACATGTGTTTTTGTTGACATAGAAAATGCTAATGGTATGGACTATGGTGTATATGAGCTATAACTATTTATCATGCCACTTTCTTCTTTTTACGCCTAAGTGATAGGAATGGTCTGCAATTATATAAACATACTAGAATTTTTCACGTTTGATCTATAGTGCTTTCTGTGCCCAACCGAAGTTGAGTTTTTTATTTGAGTACGTGTTGTTTTCTAGTTACAGGCATTATGGATGACTTAATATCTAATATGGACTTACCCTTCCATCTTATAGTATAACAGTCTCATCATATTTATACGAAAACTAAAGCGGCTGATGACCATAAACTTATTCACCCAATAACATTTAATTATTTCTGTTATTTGCATAATGTCGGTAAATTAGCTAGACCATGTTACTTGGTTTTTTTGGTTCCCAAATTGTTATGAGATGATGGTGACCATGCTATCAGATTGTGTTGTGCAGGTTAGGCTCATTGCATCTGTGCCTGGATATCACACCGGCTCTAACTTAAAGAAATGGGGGCATATGAAGTTACGCACTATTCTCCAGGAGTGTACCTTCGAGAAAGAGTTTGAAAAATCACCTCTCATATATCAGGTTTCCGATTACCTTCTTGCATGTTGAATGTAGTCATTAAAATACAGAGACTCTTCTATAGAGTACTTAAGATGTTCGGTGATGTAAGTGGTTAGTGACTGTTGTAAGGTTTATTGACCATAGCACTTTGAATTACTTTCTACGATAAGTAATTTAGTACTGATTAAAATGTTCTTCTGATGAACCAAAAAGTTCTATTATCTGTCCTCGTCGTATTTTTCAGCTGATAGACACGAACAATGTAATTAAATCTTATTGAGCTCCTTTAATTTGGATTATCCACAAGTTTGTTAAGTTTATGATTTGCTTTGGTACTTCTTTAAGATTTTTTTTAAAAAAAAAACTTAATTATTCTATGTGTAATTATAAAATTGTCTTTTATTTTACCTATTTCCAATTCTTGCTCTTTCCTTATGTTGTTCAATCGTTACTTAATCTGCAGTTTTCTTCGCTTGGTTCATTGGATGAGAAATGGATGGGTGAACTAGCAGCCTCAATGTCAGCCGGAATGACAGAAGAAAAGAAGCCTCTAGGTCTGGGGAAGCCCTTGATAATTTGGCCAACCGTGGAAGACATCAGAAATTCTCTTGAGGTAATGCAGCACTTAATTCAGTATATTGTTTATGTCACATTATTTTTCTTCATTTATTCAGTATAAATAAAATAGTTACTTTGTTTTCTTTTTGGTACCTTTTCCGTTTTTTTCCTTCACATGTGATGTGAGGAGGGGGTGTAAAGTATGCTCCTAGGATCGACCAAACCATTTGCGTTAATTAATTGTAAAGTGATTCAAGACGAAACAGCTCATTTACCTCACAATAAACCGAGCTTCAGTACCTTCTGCCGTTCTTTATGTCAGAGATGTTGGATCTGCTGAAGCTTGTTTATCCTTTGCCAAAACTATTCAAACTGAAGAATTCTTGTATTCCTTTATTTTAAAGGGTTATGGAGCTGGGAATGCCGTTCCAGGCCCACTAAAGAATGTGGAGAAGGAGTTCTTGAAGAAGTATTGGGCAAAGTGGAAGGCAGGCCAGACTGGACGCTGGTATAAGTAGATTGAGTTAAATTGTCATTATCCCATGCACAATATATTATGAACTCGTATTTGCTTCATTTTCGTGTGCGTATTGATAGCATGCTTACTCTTGTGCTTTCAACTTTTTCAGCCGTGCAATACCTCATATAAAGACTTTTACACGATATAACGGACAAAAGTTGGCGTAAGAGTCCATTCCAGTTATCAAATTTCCCAAAGTTAACTATTTTCTTTATCCTAGCATGCACGTCATGCTCTTGACTGTTCATTTACATGCCATTGTTTTACTTGACAGATGGTTTTTGCTTACGTCGTCAAACCTCAGCAAAGCTGCCTGGGGCGCTCTTCAGAAAAATAATTCCCAGTTGATGATTCGGTCGTATGAGGTATGTCTTTTGCATAGATGATCCACTCCCCAACCCAAAATTATAAAGGAAAATAGTTAGTGCCAAAAGAAGTTTCGTATCAATACTTGGTTGTACTCCCTGAAATCATTGCACATAATTTCTGTAGTCGCTACATGTAGATTAAACTTTCAGGGGTGAACAAGAACAAGTAAAGCAGTCATAATTCCATTTGGGGGTAATATGGAAATCGTAAAATAGTTAACATGCGGCTATAACACAAGATTCTTATCTGTTGCATGTTGATGTTTTGTAGCTCGGTGTGCTCTTTCTTCCCATCTCTGGGAAATATAGCTGTGGCTTTTCATGTACAGATGATTCCAGTAAATCAGAGGTAAAACATGGGAAATGTAATTTGTAAGGTTCAAGATCAAATTTAAACTCTTAGCTCCAAAAATGTGCTTATTCTTTGACTTCCAGGATAAAGGATCACTGGCAAGGAGCTCCGAAGTGAAGATGACAAAACTAGTCACTTTAGCTTGGAAAGGAAACTTAAACAATGAATCGCGCGAAGTCATTCAGTTGCCTGTTCCATATGAACTTCCTCCAAAACCGTACTCCTCAGAAGGTGACACTGACTTCCTTAACTGAAAGCTACCTTATCTCATTTCCTTGTTTCCCAGAATCTAAGATAAGATCGAGTACTATTACATGTCCAATTGTATATATCTCTCTAAATACGCATGACTTGATCCGACAGATGTACCCTGGTCCTGGGATAGAAAATGCACAAAGAAAGATGTATATGGTCAAGTTTGGCCCCGGGTATAGCTCTATGCCAGTCAAGATGTCTGAGTTCAGCGACAGCAGGTGGCTTCTCCTTTTTTTTTTCTTTTTCGTTGTAACTTGTTAGTGTTTAGTTTTGGTTACTGAGTCTGTTGATCCTGTTCCAATGGAACCAGAGGCAAGCTAGAGTTAGGCTGTTGGGATTCAATCTTCTGTAGTTTGGAATTGTTTGTACAGCAACAATCATTTGCTTGATAGATTGTGGTTCTTGATCTTCCTCTGGAACTGTGTTTGCGGATTTGAGATCAAATTGAATTCTGGATACTGACTCGAATCAATGTCAAGAGGGAAACGAAGCGGGATAGTGATGCTAGAAAGAGATCCCTTCAGAGATGAAGAAGTTACCCAATGGCGAATTCGCCATGGATCAAAGGAAAGACTGGGAACTTTTCTTAAATTTAGAACCATACCTCACCTCATACCTCACCTCAGAGAACACGAGTAAATTTTATACTCAATAAAGGATATGTGATATATAAGACCTAAAACTAATACTAACTTCCTAAATCCCTCTTTTCTCCGTTTTTCGATTCTATCCATTCGTTACCAATTAAATTTCGGTATCCTTTGGGTGTGCACTGGTAAACCTAGACTTGTAGTTGGGTTGCACACAACCCTCACCCAACCCATTAAAATAGGTGAATAACCATTTAAACTATATGGGTATTGGGTACGGCCGTACGGGTGCTAGCACCCAACCCGTACCCCCTTATATTTAAAATCCGTACTTGACACGCCCCGCACCAATTAATTGTTATACCCGTTTACTAACTAAAATAAGTCTATAAGTCTAATTTAGTTGCCCGCCCAATTCCCGACCACCCCCACCCCCACTGCCCCCGTGTTCGGAAAAAAATCGATTTTTTTTAGAATCGTTTTAATTTATCCGGACAAAAAAAGATTTCGCGGCCGGTCGGGCAGGACGTCTGGAAAA
>JAYMSL010002634.1:0-13894 GCA_036897195.1 Plantago coronopus | reverse complement strand
ATTGTTGGGACTGGGAGAATGTGATTCCTGGAAACATGGCTGCTGTCCTGTTGAGGATTCTGCTGAACATAGCTAGTCATTTTCAAGAATTTAGGCTTCGGACATAAAGTTTTAAGAATTCAATTCCATGCTATACCAATTAGGATTGAGCAGCCATGACACTAAGCAGTGTCATTTTTTTCACTGCAACTAGGCTGGACTAATTACCCCATTACCCAATATTTCATGGTTACCTTTTCACTGTCTGAACTGGATTCAGCATCAGCATAATCGATCCATTTAGTTTTACTGCGTACGCACACCTGACCTGCCAAAAGACAGGGTACGTACGGTGCAATATTCGCGTACTTACTAACAGGTTCATTATATATACGAGCTGACGAGCGGGTCAACTGCAGTTTTTAATAGTGTAGAACACTGAAAATGAGGTAGGCGTCGGTGGGATGAGGATGAGGAAAAGGTATGAATTGGGATTAGTAGGTACCAAAAGTTAGCCAGATGATTTCAATTTTCAACTCACATGGACCTGATGAGACTGATAGGAAAACATAATTAAATCCATTCACACAAAAACAATACTACTAGTAGTATTAGTATACAATATACAGTATTGGAGCTTTTCCCAGTGGCTTTCCTGTCAGCTTTTGGAGATTGGACATATGTGTAAGGATGGATAAAATACATTTCTGAATCTCTTCTAACAAGAAGTTGAGCCAAAAACACAATAATTGAATTCGTAATTGGATGGCGCAACTACTCCCCGGCCGATTGCTGCTGTGTATCGTTGCTGCAGTGAGACTGATGGCTGTCGTTGTCCAAGCTCAACGTACAACTGATCCGTTTGAAGGTGCATACTCTTTATCTTCCTGCATTGATTACTTTTTTTTTTTTTTTTGAGAAGTGCATTGATTACTTGTTAATACTCTAGAAAAATCCTTAATTCCGGCCATTGGCACCGTAAATTGTTCACTTCACCTTTTGTCAAGTACAGAAATGTCTTGACTTTTGATTTTAGTACCCTAACGGGCTTCAGACAGGAAGGCGAATTCAAAATTTAATCAATCTTTTCACCAAGTTGCATAATTTGGGGGAAACTGAAAAGCAGAACAGTGTTTTCTAGTCTCTGTCTGTATTTGATTTTTTTAATTAATAATTATAACCGAATTAGTCTCCGAATGAAGCCCGATTACCCAATTCGTTCAAACTGAATGAATATTTCACCTAATTTAAGTTCACCTAGCCGGAAGTTGGAATTTTTACCTGAGTAGTTTTGGCAATGGTATCAAATAGTCAAATGGTTCATAGTGGAAAATATATATACATGGTACTGAACGGATTATTTTTTTCGATTACTCACAGTATTATTCCCTATGGTGACGAATTCATATATGCATTACTGTTGTCCACATTTGATGCATTGTTTGTTGCAGCAAGGGCTCTTAACAGCATATTTGAGAGATGGGGGATTTCAGCAACTAACAAGTGGAACATAAGTGGGGAGCTATGTAGTGGTGTGGCTGTTGATGAAACTCCAGCATGGCAAATTAATCCTGGCATCAAGTGTGATTGCTCCTCCGCTGCAACTTGCTACATTACTTCTCTGTACTGTAACTCATCATATTCTCAGCTCTACTATATATTAATATTGTTTAAATACATGCTAAAATGTACTCCGGAATGGGTTGTAGGAGAGTTGTTGGATTACTCGGAGGAGGACAATTGCCCGAGGAGCTATGGACTTTGACTCATCTCACTGACCTGTATGTTTATTATGCTTGTTTTTTCTTCATTGCAAATGCAATTGGAGGATGAATAAATGGTTCCCGTTTACTCCATGGTTACTGGAGCGCGACCTACTAATTTTTCGTTTTCAATGTAGGGACTTGGGGCTGAACAATTTGGGAGGTTCTATTCCTGCAACCATAAAGAATCTCATTCGCTTGCAATTCCTGTAAGTCGTCTCTCAGCTGCCAGCAAGGCCACAACAAACTATGTGTATCTAGTTGTAAATTATGGATGTCTCCTTGTCTCATGTTAACAGGAACTTTGGCACCAATGCCTTGTCAGGGGAGCTTCCACGAGAACTGGGATTACTCGCCGACTTAACACGCATGTACTGCTGCTAAATTTTGATTGTGTATACAAATGTATATGTAAAGTATTAGCAAATTGATGTGTTGACATATTTTTCTGTGCAGAGCTTTTGGTACAAATAACTTCTCCGGATCTTTACCATCAGAGCTTGGGAACTTGACCAGATTAACAGAACTGTAAAATTAATGTGTTTTATTTTAATGTTCACTAACTAGATAACAGGAGATTCAACATATGATGTTTCTCATAAAGGACTCTGTATGCAGATACTTTGATAGCTCTGGAGTTAGTGGCTTGATACCCCCTACTTTTGGTAATCTACGGAGCATGGAGCGATTGTAAGCTTACACAAGGCTCATCTTTCTAGCTGTTTTGCAAGAGAATTATATATGTATCAGCTAGCATATACAAATTTCTTGACTAACTGGTCTGGGTAACAGATGGGGATCAGACAATGAACTCACAGGTCATATACCTGAATTCATTGGAAGTTGGACAAATCTTACCGATTTGTAAGTATCTTGAATTTTTATCTTCATAGCCCATAGTTAATTCCAGATACGCCTTGCATTCCTGTGTTCATTCCTGTACTGAACAAGTGAAATGGTATATGCAGGCGATTTCAAGGAAATTCATTTCAAGGTCCAATACCATCATCGTTTATCGACTTAGTGTCTTTGACTGATTTGTCAGTGTTGCCTACTTTGTTTTCTGTTTCTACATCAACTTTTTCCCAGTTCATGATAATAATAATGGTTATTTAACTTATGTTCATTTAGGAGATTGAGTGATCTATCTGGAAGCTCTTCACTAGATTTCCTCGAACAAATGGACGAGCTCACTACCTTGTAAGGATATATAACACAAAGCACAGCTTATATAGTACTTGACACAATTCTTATTTCTTGACTATTTTCATCAATAAGTTTGAACAATGAAGACTTGTTTTCACAGGGTTCTGCGAAACAATAACATTTCGGGTGCCATACCATCGTTTTTCAGTACCTTTGACAGTCTGTCTCTATTGTAAGTATAAGAATAGTGGCATGGTTCAATTCAAACATGGTAAAATTCACAGTAAATTTTGGTTATATAAATGCAGAAGAAAAAGAAATCATCTATCATGACAACTTATTACATTGTTGCTTAGAATCAGAGTATTACTTGATTTATCCTATGTCTGCTGTGATTTTTTGTCTTTAGGGACTTGAGCTTCAACCATTTGACAGGGGAAATTCCAGATGATCTCTTCTACTCTCTCAATTCACTCTCTCACATGTAATTACTAGAAACCTGAAATGATACACCTCTTGCTGAATCACTAAATTATAGTTTACCGAAACCAATTATGATTCTTTCTCCTACAAATCTGGTTTAGATTTTTGGGCAATAACATGCTGACGGGTGCGCTACCAGGAGAAAGGAGTCCAGTCCTCCGCAATATGTGAGTCGTCTCCCTGTTGTTCACTTACAGATTATGTATCTTCCATAGATTATGACGATTCTGGCTTCTGTGTATCAACGCTTAGATGAATCTACATACAAAGCATAGAAGAATATGTACTGGACATTGTAATTTTCTATGAACTAGCTTATACATGATGTAACATAGTGCTTGTGGAACTTTCTTGTAGAGATTTGTCATACAATCAACTGCATGTCAGGGAGATTTCCTTCTTGGATCAAAGTCATGGAACCGAATGTGAATGTGTATGCTATATTTTCATGTTTCCGGTATTACAAATATTCTTATATTTATATGATCCACATCTATACTAACATATTGGTTTTGTGTAGTAATCTGGTGGCCAACAACTTTACCTCCAATGATTTTGAAAACAGGTGACTTTTTAATCTATTAAGTTCAGTAATTTTTCATCTATCGGTCATTTACATCCTACTAGACCAAAGTTATTTATGGGTGTTATTGGTCATCTATATAATTTAAGGATATAGTATGTACAGTTAATAAAGAGCAGGAAATGAGGCAGTTCACGTAAATTTTTAACTTCTCATGTGCTGATAAGTGAATCATCTCCGTTCATGCAGTGGACGTTTGATTACTGGACTGGCTTGTCTTCAGAGAAATTTTCCGTGCAATCGTGGATCACCTATTTGTAAGTTATTCAAGCTGATTGAATGTGAAATGGAATATCTAGAAGAAAATTTTGATTTCTTAATTCGAGTAAATACAGGTTTAGCATCAGTGACAATCGACAATTTGTAAGAACAAAGGCCTTTATACTGACTCAAGCTAAGAAACTTTTTGTTTGTTGGTTGCACGAACGGCATGCTCGAATTAATAAGTGAGTTGCAGTGATCTTTTGTTAATTTACTCTGATTGAGTTATTACTTATGATGATGATTTCAGATTCTGGTTTTGCCATTAATTGTGGCGGTACACAAACAACATCTAGTGATCATGTGGTATATGAAGGAGATCAAAATCTTGGTCCAGCATCATATTATGTGCCTGATTCAGACAGATGGGCAGTTAGCAATGCTGGTTTGCCAATTGATAGCAGTGATCAACAGTACCAAATCTCTAACTTATCTCCAATAACAGACACGTTGGACGCTACTTTGTTCCAGAGCGCAAGAATTTCGGCTGGATCATTGAGATACTATGGATTAGGACTGGAGAATGGTAATTATACGCTAAAGCTCCAGTTCGCTGAGACAGTGATTGGGATTGCAGGACCTAATAGGAATAATGGAAGGCGTGTTTTTGACATATATATCCAGGTCAGTATTACTATATAATTCCTCTTTTGGCGGAAAATGCTCTAAACAAACACAAGAAAAGATGCATGTGAGTTTGTTTGGCTGAAAGAAAGTATAAAGAGGCAGAGAACTGTTCATGGGTACTCTTTGTATAAGGTGCTGTTGTTGTCAATGGCCTCACCTTGTCTTTCACTACTGTCAATTCTTCTTAATATATGTTTTCTCATGCTAATTGTCAACGTGGAAGATATCTTGAGGCGTTTATCCAAAACCTTCTCCTATTTTTCAGCAGTTTGTGGCATGTCATGAGACTGAATTTTTCATTATATGGTCTTATGCATTCCAGGGCAATCTTGTGGTGCGTAACTTTGACATATTGAGAGAGGCTGGTGGGAGGCCATTAAGCGTTGTTGTAAGGGAATTCAAAGCACTGGTGAGCGAAAATTATCTTGAAATCCATCTCTTTTGGGCTGGAAAGGGGACATGCTGTTTACCTCTTCCCGGTACACATGGACCTTCTATTTCAGCTATACGTGCCATACCAGGTACTATTCAACAACTTTGACCAAGTACTCAGAAGAAATAATTCTTCTGTATCCTCATTATTCAAACGTGGCGCATCTAGTAACTTGAAGTTATTCTTCAGATTTTATTCCTACAGTTGGAAATGAAAGTGATTCGACTGTAGGAGCTACTGCTCATGCTCGTAGTAGGAACAGCAACCTGAGTCGCCTGATTCTGGGGATTATAGCTGCAGTTGGTGCAACAAGTTTGCTTTCTCTAGCTGCATTGTATTATATGTATCAGAAAAGAAAACGGTACTCAAACTTTGGGGAAGAAGGTGAGGTGAAGTTTAGAGTACATGTGATAGCAGTTCTATTCGATTTTAATGATCTCACTCTTCAAAATAGGACTTGTTATTGGAATCGCTATCAGTCCATATAAATATGCTTGTTCATGAGGATTAAGTTTGTACGAATTTGTAGATATGTTGGGGATTGAAGGACGGCCTAACACATATACTTATGCTGAGCTAAGAGATGCGACAGATGGCTTCAATCAGGCCAAGAAGCTTGGAGAAGGAGGATTCGGACCTGTTTACAAGGTAAAATATAGTAAGGGTTGTCGATTATAAACTGATTTTCGAAAGAAAAAAAGAAGAAGCAGAACTCACTGCACGCGCATTGTACTGAACATATATTTGAATAATTGCATGATGCTCATAGGCAGTAATTATGTTCTAAAGTCATACAAAAAAGCTATGGTCATAACTTCAGTAGTTATGCTAAGCGTTTTTTTTAAAAAAACTCTTCTAGTTTCACCTAGCTACCGAGTGATATTACATAATACTATATATTCACTCATTATCAACAGGGAATACTAGAAGATGGTAGAGTCGTAGCTGTTAAACAGCTATCTGTATCATCAACTCACGGGAAGAGTCAGTTTGTGGCAGAAATCGGCATTATATCAGCTGTACAACATAGAAACCTTGTAAAGTTGTATGGTGGTTGTATTGAAGGTGGAAAGCTTCTGCTGGTGTATGAATATCTTGAAAATAAGAGTCTTGATCAACTTCTATTTGGCTTTGGTATGTTTCATTGAGCTCACATCTCTGTATAGTATCTCATAAGAACTTTCTATGATCTGCACTAAAAGTATACTGATGCGATGGAACAGGGAACAATAATTTGCATTTTGACTGGCCTATGCGCTATAATACATGTTTGGGAGTAGCACGTGGCCTTGCTTATCTTCATGAAGAATCACGACTTCGTGTTGTGCACAGAGATGTGAAAGCTAGTAATATTCTACTTGATTCCGATTTCACCCCTAAACTTTCAGATTTCGGTCTCGCAAAATTATTTGATGAGACAAAGACCCATATAAGCACAACAGTTGCAGGCACCAGGTAAGTATTACTGCAGTTTGTGATTCAACCACATTAGCTTGCATCTACTTGTAACAATGGCATTAGTAACTCAATGTTTTGTGGCGATTTTTGCAGAGGATATCTTGCACCAGAATATGCGATGTTTGGACATCTGACAGAAAAGGCTGATGTATTTAGCTTTGGAGTTGTGGTTCTGGAGACTATTAGTGGAAGGCCAAATACTGACTTAAATCTGAAAGATGATCAGATATATCTCCTCGAACTGGTATCCGTTCTTATCGTTTATCCTTCTTTTGATATTCATATTGGTAAGTTTCTATCAGGCTCTTCAAACTATATGAACATGTTTTCCAGGCTTGGATCCTTCATGAAACTAATAGGCCAATCGAGCTAGTAGACCCACGTTTACATGAGTTTGATGAAGCTGTAGTGAAACGGATGATTGGCATAGGCCTTCTCTGCACACAAGCATCACCAGCATTGCGTCCATCAATGTCTCGTGTTGTGGGCATGCTAACAGGGGATATTGACGTGCCCTCTGTTACTTCCAGACCCGGCTACCTAGTGGACCTCAAGTTCACAGATACAACTACATTTAGCAGCGATGGTGTTAGATCAAGTTCACATTTTGACAGCAGTTATGCTGATAGGTTTAGTAGTACAGACACGGTTATGTATCGAAACAATTCATCCATAAGTTCTCCCACACCCCTGCTTCCAATGAAATGACTGATCTGATCAAGATGTTGAGTTATGAATGTAACAGAATATGGAGTATATCTTTTCTTTACTTGTTCCACTGTTGTTCAATGGCAATCAATAACAGTAGGACAAGAAAACCCTCAAAGCTAAAAGTCTAAAACATGAACTACAGGGAAAAAATGTCATAATTAACAATCCAATGTAAAACTTTCGCAAGGTATCAGTCCAAATGAGATAGATACTTCTGCTATAAGAACTCCAGTGAAGGCAATACAGACATCATCAGTACATTACAATTCCATGCTTTGCATTAGCTGTATATCGGATGTCTCCTTCACCAACAGGAACGGGTCGACACAGATGTAACTGCGATCATATGGTCATACCATGCTTCCTGCCATACCAAACGTCTTAGTACTTTAGTCCTTTGGTCATAAATTATGAAACCTTACAGTAAGATAGAATTCCACCATCTTTTGCCTTGCAAAAGCTAGTGAAGTGTGTGGTGAATGGGTGTAACACGTTACACGTGCTAATAATACTGTGATAGTACCCCCTCCATCCGGTATATAGCTTCCCGGCCACTTAACTATTGTATAGTTTGCGCGCCTAACTTATCATTTCCTTATTTAATGGGACATGCTTTTATTCCTTCCAAATGGATCTCTATGTCCTATGATATTTCACTCTCAAATTAATAAAACCATATTGAATATCTGGACTAAGAATTGATATATCATTACTTGAAGTCATATTATAAGAAGAAAATCCCAGAAAGATATCCTCATAACTCATAACAGTGGTGCTTCATATGATTCCACATGATTGAAGGGCTGATTATGGATTGATATGTCACCTTGAGATTACATAACATGACCTTATAATTGCGATTACGCTTTCATGATGTGCGATGGAGTCTAAAGTGAGATAGGTGATCATTTATTCACTGCGGTGATGGTGGAATTACAATGCCAGGATTACTAGATAAGAACTACTGCTAAGAACTTAATTACAGTACGTAGAACTACTGTAGAAGCAAATAGATCTAAGCAATATGAATACACTTCTACAGTTGATCAAATGAAGGAAGAAAACTTACATACAGAATGCTGAAGATAGCATTTAGCAAGAAAAGAACTTGAATAGTTAATACTACTAGCAGCAACAAAGTGTGGCTAAATTCTTTTCTGTGAACTAAACTACAATAATCTGTCACAACAAAAAAACCTGCCAAAATTGTGATCTCAATTCTCAACCCCACCTAATCAATCTACAGGAAAAGGATACACAAGAAATCAAATATATATATATCACCTATTATGACTAGGATTCGAAAACGTTGGAGGCCTTTTCCTCAGGGCGTTCTCCAGTGACTTCTGATCTTGCTTCGACGTCGACCCTTTAGTTACAGACACCGAATTCCCAGAAACAAGCAGCTTTCTGGAATGGATTTGCAACGTAACCAATGCGACATCCTCTGGTTGGTCTCGGGATGAGGCGAAAGCGGAGCAGGAAGTGTGTAAATGCAGGAAGAGCAGGGCAGAAAGAAGAATGAATGTTGTTGTGTAGTTGAAGGTGCTCCTCATTGTTAATGAATGGTTTGATTTGAGGAAGAATAATGTAATGGAGATGGGAAAGTATGGGGAAGTTTGGATTGATGTTGTTATAATATGATGAGGAGTTTGGTCGAAGAAGAAGAAGAAGAAGAAGAAGAAGAAGAAGATGGGTCAGAGTGACTTGTTGGTTGTAGCTCGTGCTTTGGCCTGACAATAACATGTGATTCTTTCCCAATGATTTCACAAAAGGCACTATACTTTAAGCCTAGTAGATTTATGTGTTTCATGAGATCTAAGAACACTTGGTTTACATTTACATGCATAGTAAAATATCTACCTTCAATTCAAATTGTGAAATATCTACTACTGCAGACATTCATTCATGCATGATACCAAAAATCCGAATCACCGATAACTTGACTAGTGAGTACATGCGAAGCGCGCAATTATATGTGATTTATAACATAATCACGACAATATGTTTAAGAATTTACGTTATACTTGGGGACTCAAGAACACTTTTGTGCTCATATATTACGACAGTTGGAAAAGGTGGCTTCTAAAATCATTTCAAGTGGATATGAAGTTTGGAAAGGTGATATAGGACGGCCAAGATTAAAATTGGTTACCTATACCATCATAGCACACCAATGAAAGTCTTACCTGAAATTTCAAATTTGTGATTTCTTATCATATACTTCAAAATGTGTTTCTAATTAACATAAATATTTTCACTATCTAACATAACCCTTGAAAACAAATTTTAAAATTCTCAATTGAATTAAATTTAAGATATAGTCATGTAATATAGTATTTGTGAATTTACATTTATATAGTGTGGCTTGCAAACATATACTAATCTGTTAATGTGGTCAGTGCGTACACAACTGTATAATTAATGTGTGTTTGAAAATGTAATCTATTGAACAGAATAAGGGAAAAGAGGTGGCCAATTGAAAGTCATTTGAAATCAATTTCGAATCTTAAAAGTTTTTGCTCTATACATTCTTATAAAAGTCTTGAAAACATTCAAAACTTTAGCGGTAATTTGTCAGTCAAGTTACAGGGAAGATCAAAGAGGGAATTCTTTTACCACAATTATTTTTCATCATTGTTACTATTTATTAGTGTACTTTCACTTTGATTTCAGTTAGGTCTTCGATTTATGATTCCTTAAGTAGGAAACCTCTTAATTGCGAATTAAATACACCTGAATTTGCCTTAGATCTGTAAATTACATAAAGAAACATACTTCTACCCGGTTGGTTTGAAACTTTGAATTGAATTCAACGAATTGGGAAAATCACATGTGACGCATTTGACTAATATAGATTTGAGCAATTGTAGCAAAATCTTCTCAGATTAAGGAACATGGGTCATGTGACATAACATAACAAGTCACACTAGTCTTCTTCCTCGACTCTTAACTAACATGATTATTTCATCAAAGCTTAATTATGTAATTAAGTACATCTAATCATTCATACATAGACTAAGCACAGCTAGGTAACCTTGCGTGGATTGCATTTTTGTATTCTAACATCTATCCTAATCTCCACAACTTGCCTACTTCTCACATGTTACTTTTTTTCCCAAGGGTAAAACTATATTACAAAGGGTTAAAATGGAAGTAGAAAATTACCGGCAGATGATTTTTTTTGCAGTGGCTTTAATTTGTTGTGCTAGGGTTGTTGAAGGCAGTTTGATGGAGTTTTGGTAGCCGAGGTGAGGTGGTGGCCGATTGGTCCAATTTCAGATCGGAGATGCAGTGGTGACAGATGGTTGTTTTGGTTCAGTTTCAGGCCACGGTTTAGGTGCAGATGTTGGGTTCGGGTTAGGTAGTTGGATCCAGTTTTCAGGTGTTGGTTTAGGTGAATTCAGGTTTAGGGACGGGGTTTTTGTGAAACCGTATTTCGTTGGTTTAGGTTCAGGTTTGGTTATTATTGGCTTTAGTCTCAGGTGTTGGTGTTTGTGTTGGTTTAGGTGAAGTCGGTTTGGAGGTTAGGTTGTGGTTGCTATCTTGGTGATTTGAGTCACATATAGGTCTGGTTATGTCTTTGACATTTATGTACTTGTACTCGAGCATTTCTTATGCTGCTTCTTAATTAATGAAATTTTTGTTGTTTCAAAAATGAAAAAGGATTGACAGTTGTATACCTCGATTTTCTCTGTTTTACTATAGTTCATTTTGCAGAACATAATTTTGAAAGGTTAAATTGTGTGAGTAGTAATTCAGTAGGTGATTTATCGTCACTACCCATGTTCAATGCATGCTCTTCACTTTATTTGTGTTTTTTCTTTTTCTTATTTCACTATTTGCTTCTATTGTTACATAGAATAAATTTTGGGAGAGACCACCTAAATGTGATTTTTTTTTTCTTTCAAAAGACCACTTTTTAATTACTGGGTCAGAAATAAGCCGGTCAAGTTGACCCGCTAAATTTAGTGAAAACGGGTCAGGCATATAAAAACAGCTTTTTGTCCATGATTACAAGCATCAACCATCTTTATATATGAGTAAACATCAAATATTTGAACATAAACAAAATCTATTCCTTTAAACACACACACACACACAAATACAATTTGCAAAAAAAATAAAACTTTCATTTATAAAATCTCCCATCACAATTTAATACAAGTTATAAACTTTCAAATCTTGCACAAATTCATCGTTTTACATATCAAAAAGGCTACCTACATACATAACTTAAACATACATTATATATTGCGTCCACAATCCACATTTGTTTCATTTAATCTTCTAGCAAAAGAGTAAACGGTAATTATGTCAGTACATAATTTATTTGCACAACTCAATAGTAAAACCCTAACTATAAATGGAAACAGCGTCGTCACATTTGCTTTATATATAATCTTATGGCGAACGAGTAGAGGTTATTTGTGTCATTATACATGTTATTCCGCCAACTGAATCATAAAACCCTAGATGCAGATGAAAAACATCGCCGCCACAGTTTTCATATTTAATCCCCCTGGCCACCCACAATTCATTCACAATGGATCCCTCATCGACGGATGTCACAATTCATTTCTATCTCCTCCCTTATATTCTAAATCTCTTTCGTTATGCTTGTACTTGCCTGCCAGTCATGCCCAATTTTGCGACCTTTCTTATTTGTTACCAAGAGATATAAATCTCACAAACTAAACCCCAGCGTGGTGATAAATCCTAACAGTGAGCGTGGCGTGGAGAAATTGAAAACATTAATGTAAGTATTATTTCTATTTCAATTTCAATTTATTGAAATGATTTCTTTTTCTTTTTCCTTTAATATAACATGATATGATTGTTTCATCGATCCTGAAATATTATTTATCTACTTATCTATGTAAGGGAACAATAGGCACATGTGGGATCTAGGAAGCATGGGGACGATTCCAAGGCTTTGTCCCGGAAAAAATACATCCCATGGATGAATACGTGTCAGGATGTTCCCGCCGACAAACCTATCCCAAATCTGAAAAGCCCTAAGTCCATCCTAGATTTGAAGTTTTTTAAATCCATATATGATCTGGAAAAATGCTCAATCGACACCCCCAAACCCCTTACCTCTCACGTCACCTCATCTTGTGGATTTCTTCCTCTCTTGTTTGTTTTCCATTTTCTGCTTCCTTGGTAATCGACTGTGTGTTGTCATTCTTATTGTTAGGACATATTGGCAGAATAATAAAAGGAAAAGAGAAAAGACACTTAGGGTTTGGGAAGATTTACATGTGATGGACTGTGTTGATTGTGTGCTGATTGGGGTGTTGTTATTGTGTGTGATACAGTTTTGAGTATTTCTATTAAAATAATTGGTGAGCCAAGGTGATTATTTATCTTTTATAACATGTATCCATGAGTTGGTTGGGTTTTTTTTTTTTATTTATAAAAAAACTCGACAAATTATAACATACTATCAAATATTACACCTAAATCCCCTACTTGCACCTACTCCTCCTAAACCTGCACTCTGCAGGATTCGAATATTTGACCTCCAACTTATTATTCATTCTCCTTATAGTTGGCCACCTTATAACCCGTCATGAGTTAGTTTGTTACTTCTCACTTGATTGTATACTGAGTTATAGCTCCTCTTTCTGTTTTTTTCTTAATGGAAAATATAATATTACAAATGTATACAAAATTGAACACAATCATCCACGTCTCTGTATCTTGCTTTTTTGGATTTTGACGCACCGCAGTTCTCGTTTCGTATCTGTATCGGGTAAAAATATGTAAACTCCAATTCATTTCTTGTGTAAAAATATAGGAGTGAAGGAATGGAATAATGGTATTACTCCATATGAAAGTTTTTTTTTTTTTTTTAATAAGGACTCCATATGGAAGTTGTACAATTGGGCTTAACAAAACCCCAATCGACGACAAACGGTTATTAACAGGCCTTACGGCAGATAAGTCGGCCCATATGTTACTAAGGCCCAACAGGCCACAATTGTAGCACTATACAGATTTTCGCCCAAAAGTAGTGACGACTGGAAACGACCTGTCCGATTGAGATAGACACGCGCTGACATCGTCATCCATTCGTTGCTATTTAATCCACAGTCGGCTATTCGTTGTTTCTCTCTCTAGGGTTTTCACTTTCCCTCTCTTTTAGAAAAATCGAATTTCTCTGCTTCCTACAAAACCCCTCAATTTCAGCAGCTCTACTTCCTCCACACCTGAAGCTTCTGCTCTTTAGCTAGTTTTCTTAGTTCTAGTTCGCGTCAAAGAGCTCTCGTTTCCGAAATGGAGGTTGGAGGCCCGAAAAAGAGAGGGAGTCTTGACGGTGCGGTGAATGGGAATGGCAGCCTTAAGAAGTACAAATCAGGTGCTTTCATCTCTCTTGCTTTCTTATTCAGCTTTATCGTTGTTGGCAAATGTCTGGGTGTTGTTTGTTTTGTTTTGTTTTGCTTT
>JAYMSL010002633.1:0-13894 GCA_036897195.1 Plantago coronopus | reverse complement strand
GTCGATCACGAGCCGATCACGAGCAAGCACAATTTTTTAGCGATCAGTTGATCCATTAACCAAATGATCGGCTCGGCTCGGCTCGTTAACAGCCCTAGTAGTAACAACTTTTATGGGCCATTATTACAGCCATATATATCATCAAAACATTTACATTTTGAAAATGTAGATCTATATTAACATAAGTTTGACTTCATAATATTTGTATTTATATAATTTCACTTATACTCGTTTCGGTATTCAATGAGTCATCTTTTATCAACCAGGGGAGTATTATTATGCAATAATATAGTTTTATTTTTAAAGATAGCTTAATTAATAAAACTACTACTCCGCGTGTATTAAAATTCGGACCCACGTACACACGGTTCAATATCTCCCCACCTTAGACGGCATCTTGTCTCAAACTAATTAATTTCTTCTCAATCTAATCTTGATTATATTTTCTTATTATTAAAATGATAACATTAATTAATTAGTAGATATTAATTAAAAAATTAGTACTGATAATAATTAACGGGAGAGAATAATTCACGAGTTTTCTATGATTTCATTCCGGGAATCTTTTAAACTTTCTGTTATGGCGGTGGTGAAAAGAAGAAAAAATGAGACAAAACCGAATATATGCAGTTAGCCTACTTGAAATACAAGCAACTGCTCTATGTACTCTAGTTAGATTCGAGTAGACAGGTACTCAACGTATTATATTTCGAACTTCTAAACAATTAGTAATTGATGATTTACGAAAAAAATACTAGTATTTGATCAACAATTCATTTGTGATTTGTGAAACCGAATGATTTTAAGATTTGAAAAATTCGTAGACTGTTAAATAATTTGATCATCGAACTATTTATTCTCTACAAGACTATCTAGTAGTATAAAAATCAAACATGACTCATAATGTGATAAGCTTAAAAGTTTAGAACTTACTTAATTGTATTAGTTGAAGACATAATTTACTTGAAAATTGCAAGTTGTATCAGCAACTAGATCATGTTAGTCTAAATCAACTTAAGATAATTAATTAATACCTCAAAATGGACTAACTGACCAATATTCATGCCACTCTCACTCTTTTAGATTTGAGGTTGAGTTAAAAGTTTTCCAATAACTCAATTGGGCTTTTCTATTCTCAGGTCAGTCTTGAACCGACCTGAACGTAGGTCTTCGTTAGATGACTGACAGGTGGAGTTGGTTCGATCTAATATAGTTGAATATATTTTAATGCTAATCCTTCATTTACAATCATACCCTTTAATTATTTTTTAAATTAAGTAAATATACAAGTGCCAAATCAACGTATTTTCCAAATCAAATCTCTATGAATATTTAACAATATACAGTATGTAATCAAAATTCAATATAAAAGGATGTTATAACCCTATTTTAGCTTAATCATCGTCATCATCCAATATCAATCTAATTCCATCCGTTAATCATCATCATCATAGACACAATCCCCAGTTCTTACTTATTCCATCATCATCAACAAGGAAGCAGTACCACGCACCGCACCGGCTACCGCATCTGCTCACGTCGGGTGATGCCGGTCATCTCACTCCTCTCTTCACCTCAGGCCGCAATCTTGTTCAAAATTTCTCTGATTCTCTCGTTGCACCTCTCGTCCTCAATCCCCACATTAATGGCCCGTGTTCCTTGAGTACTGCTTTTTACGATTCACACCCAATAGATTCATGAATGAGGAATCTATACTATGTAGTCACGTTCAGTGATTAAAATATAATTAATTTATCAATAAAGATTATTTACAAACTTTACATACAAAAATTTTGTATTACATTTTTAATAAAAATTAAATATATCACAGGGTTATTTTTATAAATATTATAAGGGGTATTATAGTCAACTTATATGTTTTTGAGATTTTAAATTATTGAAAAATTAAAATTTTACTGCATGGTACCTAAAATTACAAGAAAAGGGACATCGAACCACAATTAATGGACCAGATTAAACTTAGTGCCACATGTAACTCATCCAACGAAGACCTACGTTCAGGTCGGTTCGAGACTGACCTGAGAATAGAAAAGCCCGAGTTACATGTTAACATAAAGTTTTCTCATTAAATGTGGGTAAGTTAAAATAGTTAAGTTTATATTAACATAAGACGGATCATATATAATTTAATCATAGTTACACTGACGATTATTAGTAGAGTGATAGCCTCACTCAAAAAATAAATGAATTTATGAAAATAAATGTGTAATTTAATCGCGTTCTCAACTATTTTAAAAATCATATTATATCATATTTTAAAATTAGATTAATTGTTTTATTATATGTATCACTATCATTTATAGTTAGATTCACTTATATATTAACATAGTTAAGTATGGAATACTTGGTGTTAAAAATTTAATAAAAGTAGGCTCATTGTCAAATGTGTGGATGTTTTAGAATTTAGATTTGAGGACACTCACTGGACATAGTATTCACATGAGCTAAAATTAGTGTGAGTTGTAGAACAAAGATCCACATCCCGTGAAACTTCTACCCATTCTCTTTTCCAATAAACGTGACTTCATAGCACTCACTCAAACAATCAGTATTAAATTATTTATCACGAGTCTTGGAGATATTCCGAGAGCTCAGATTTCGACAACAATGGCGTTTTCACCTGCTTGGACGTTCATACTCTTCTCCTCATTCATCCTCACGGCTTCGATCTCCGGATTTGCCTCCGCAGAAGAATCTGAATCGAAAGAGTTCGTAGTCACACTAGACCACTCCAATTTCACCGATTTCGTCTCCAAACAGAAGTTCATCGTTGTTGAATTCTACGCGCCATGGTTCGTTTTCCGTAGCTTTATTAACGATAGCTGATTCGGTTTGTTGTGGATTTTTGGTATGCATGATCTGGATTCAAATAATTTCCTTCAATAGAGCTTTGTAGATATAGTAATTAACTTTGTAGCTGATTAATCTGTCTATAGTAGCACGGCGATGTAGATCTATGACACAGATTGAATAATGCATTTCGTGTTTGGATGCAATTTATTCGATGATGATTGCATCCTAGTATTTACTATTTGTAAGGAGCATTGATTGTATACTGATTACTGTATTAGCATGGAATTCTTGAGAATTTAAATAAATCTATGATCATTATATTTTCGACAATGAGATATCGCGACATTCAGTTTTGCATAAGCTACTGGTATATGTTATGTCGAGTGTCATTGATGTGTTTTGGATGAGTCTGGTTGATGATTCTGAGTGATTCTAGTTGTCAATAAGGATCACTGAATGTGTACTGATTAATGGCATGGAAACCTTAAGGACAGATGTTATTTTCATTATATTTTACAATGATATTGGTAAAGTTGATCCTAGAATATTGTTAATTGACTTATTGAATCAGCTACTGATCTGTTGGAGTTTTTGTGACAGGTGTGGTCACTGCAAGAAACTTGCTCCTGAGGTACTAATCTATTACTCACTCTGAATCATTTAATAATGTATATAGCTGTTATAGTTGATTTTGATGTCTGGTAATTGAATTTTATGTGTGACATATGTTGTGCTTGTGCAGTTTGAGAAGGCTGCATCTATCCTAAGTAAGCTTGACACTCCAGTTCCCTTGGCGAAGTATAATGCAGATGAGGCGGAAAATAAACCTCTTTCCAATCAGTATGAGATCAAAGGTTTCCCCACTCTTAAAATATTTAGATATGGAGGCAGTGTTGTTCAAGACTACAAGGGACCTAGAGATGCTGAAGGCATTGTGGAGTATGTCAAAAAGCAAAGTGGTCCTGCATCTAAAGAAATTAAGTCCGTGGAAGATGCTAGTTCTGTTATTGACGAGAGCAAGATACTTGTCGTAAGTATATTTTGTTATGGTTCTTGTGTATGTAATGTAAGCACGTTTGACAAGTGTGTAGTGTCATTTTAAGTTTTTTTTGTTAAAAATATCTGTAATGCTACAGGTTGGTGTATTCCCCGAGTTTGCTGGAGAGAAATTTGAGAATTTCACGACTTTGGCTGAGAGATTGCGTTCTGATTACGAGTTTGGCCACACTGTGGATGCCAAGCTTCTTCCACGTGGTGATTCATCAGCTGCCGGTCCTCTTGTCAGGTTATTTAAGCCTTTTGACGAACTCTTTGTAGACACTCAGGTATATAGTCACCCATTTACAGTTGCAGCATTTTGATCCCTGGGTTCTCTGTCTGTACTTTGTTTCTTAAAATTTAAAACCAATGTGCTTGCAGGAATTCGATATAGATGCTTTGGTGAAGTTTGTCGAAGAAACTAGCACTCCTACAGTGACTTTCTTCAACAAGGATCCTAAGCACCATCCTTTTGTTATTAAATTCTTCAACAGCGTCAACGCAAAGGTGATAAGCACCTTTCTCACTTGGGATTAAGCAACAGATCAGTCTTCTTGAGATATGACCCATTTCACTTGTCTTTATTCTTTAAACAATATACCAGTCGATCTCAATGCATGTTAATTTTGGTTGAGTTTTTAATCATGGATTCTTGTGAGAAAAAGGAATTGTGGTAGGCATGACTCCATGAGTGTGTGTCAATTTGTCATCCTCAAACAATCAGGATCAACTAAGAACTTTCTGGATATTTTATGACTTCAATTTAGTAACTCGGTTTATACCTTGAATCTTAAGTGGACACCTACAATCCTTCTTTTATTCACTATTGCATGGTTAATCGGATATTTTAAAAAACAGAAAACAAACTTTTAAGGAATTTGTTTCCCTTTAGTTCCTGTATTCAGTTTCTGATGTGCCTCCTTAGTCCAAGGAACTACCTTGTGGGTTTTACCAGCATAGTATAGATCCCGGAATTCAAATGCATGTTATTTCACTCTTCTCTTATATTTATTCCTCTTCAACCGTGGTTCATAAAAGCTGCCATAATGTAAACATCATTTATGTATTCTGGACTTGGTATGTATATTTTATGTTTGAAATGTGTTCTCACCATACATTTCCTGGCCTTTCTTATTATATCTGTTACGAAACATTTCTCTCACAAATGTTGGGACAAATTGCTCACAGAAGAAACTTCTTTTCTTTGCAGGCAATGTTGTTTGTAGACTTTGGGAGTGAGTCGTTTGAGACTCTTAAATCGAAATATACTGAAGCTGCTCATCAGTTCAAGGGCCAAGATTTGAGTTTTCTTATTGGTGATCTTGAGGCTAGTCAAGGTGCCTTTCAGGTTAGTATAGAATCATCATCATCTTATCTGTTCATATATAAAGAAGTTACAGTCTTGCTGATTATATATTTGTCCTGGAACAGTACTTTGGACTTCAGGCAGATCAAGTTCCTCTTATTGTTATCCAAACAAATGATGGGGAGAAATATGTCAAACCAAATGTTGAGCCTGATCAGGTGTCATCATGGATTAAGGACTTCAAGGTACGTTTCCATCATTTTCTTTGCGACGCTTTTATCTCCTTGTGTATGATGAAAACCTTCAATATAGTAAAAAATCGTTATGTCCTGGAATCTGGATGGACCTTTGTGATCTGAATCCTGATACCTTTGTAATCGTCATTTTCATCTGCACTTTTTTTTGGGTTTGGTTTATAGAACATGCTATCATCTTCCGGTACTCATTGACGAGAATTATATCAATGTTATGAAACTAACTAATCTGTATTATGTAATAACCATGTGAAGGATGGTAAAGTACAACCATTTAGGAAGTCAGAGCCTATTCCTGAAGTCAACAATGAACCTGTTAAAGTGGTAGTCGGCGACACCCTACAGGACATAGTTTTCAATTCTGGGAAAAATGGTAAGTATCATTGCCAGATGTTACTGTAGTTTTCTGTCTACGGCAATCATAATACATTTACTCGTCTCATTTTTTGCATCTTTCTGCTTGGATCTCTTTGAGCGAATCTTATTCTTGTCATGTTTTTGTCATTGTGTGTGTCTGTGCGTGTATTCTTGAAGAGCTTACTCCTTCATTGAACTTGTCCACATATTCAATCCTACTCATACCTGGGGTAGACCAAATGAATTTGGGTCTATTCAATTATTTGTAATCCTGTGAAAGGAGAACATATGTAAAACTTAATTTACTGTTGTGTCTTTTGAAACTGCGACTTGTTTATTCTTGATTGCGTCTTATTTGTTTGCACTCTGTCGATGCAGTTCTGTTGGAGTTCTATGCAACGTGGTGTGGACACTGCAAAAAGTTGGCTCCGGTGTTGGATGAAGTTGCTGCTTCATTTCAAAATGATGATGATGTTATTATTGCAAAAATAGTAAGATTCACACACTATCTAGTATACCGCTTCCCGTCAACTATCCTGTAATTTCACTACATCTAGTTATCTGGTACTATGTTTCCCTTGGACATAGAATTGCATGGTGGATTCTGGTGTTTAGTAGGTCAATTTGCTACCATAGGCACACGATATTCCCCCCCAAAGATTGCTTGTGTGAATTGGAGATGAACAAAAATACCTTAATAATACACATTAACACGATTTTGCTTCTCGCTATGCTGGGCATACAAGATATCACTGGATGTTTCATTGAACTATATTTTGCCTCATTCTGGGTCAGATTCGTGCAATTTTTTCTTGTCTGACCTTTAGGTTGTGAAAGATATGGTTGCATCTAAAGTAAAACCCTAAAAGTTTGATGCCCTTACATTTTGTATGGTCAAGTATTCATTTTTTTTAGTTCTCCGATTCTTGATCATTCTGCTCGCTTATTTTTCCACGTTTTAAACATTCGTTTGTGGCAGCATCCATTTCTTCTTTCAAGTTACTCTCTTCTGATTTTTCTGGCTCAATTTCTTTGTTGCTGTGTAGGATGGCGATTCGAATGATTACCCAAAAGACAAATTCGAAGTGAAAGGTTATCCAACATTGTATTTCAAGTCATCTGCTGGAGATGTGTTGCAATATGATGGAGACAGAACTAAAGAAGATATGATCAAATTCATCCAGAAGAACCGAGGACCGGCTACAAGTCAGGAGTCATCCCGAAAAGAGGAACTATGAAGGAGTTGAGAATCCTTCCTAAAGAGGGGCACGCATGGGAGCTGCCAATGGTGTTTTCTTTCTCCATTTTGCAGGTAGCAGATCATTATCACTTCGTAGAATTTATTATTTCAAACAACCTCAATGAGTACGATGGAAAATCAGATAGTTTTGGTAACTCCACCCATTTGCACGTGGTGTCTCTTTAGTTATAGTTTTAGAATAAGGTTTCTGTTACTGCTGAGAAATCTGTTAGTTTTACTTGTTATAGAAC
The DNA here is from genome assembly GCA_036897195.1 of Plantago coronopus. Lineage (NCBI taxonomy): Eukaryota > Viridiplantae > Streptophyta > Magnoliopsida > Lamiales > Plantaginaceae > Plantago > Plantago coronopus. The sequence continues at coordinate 6,634 of JAYMSL010002633.1, read as the reverse complement.
CCGTTTTAGACTCAGATCTCCGAATATACGTTCTGTTCCACTGTCTCCGTGATTTGGGATATATTTACAGAATCCAACTGCTTTCTCTGCTGTTTTTTCCCTTCCTTTTTTGCTTTTTCCTTTTTCAATTGGATAATGTCGATGGAGGTAAAAATACATGGGGGTTTCATAAAAGTCTGCTAAAGCAGTTAGAACCTTGCCTGAACGGTTTGAACCAAAAGAAGCTACAATACAAAACCAGAAGACTGTTTATTACTTGCATCAAGCTTCATAATTATTCCACAACTTGTATTCTTGATCGATGATAGAGACTAAATTAAATGGGCAGACTAGTGTACAACCCTCTTTATTCTTGCTTTGCCAGTAGCGAGAGGCTGAACGGTTTAATCACCGGCTCGATTCTCTTCTTTGTCCTTGCCCCAATCATGTACTCTCAGATGCAGCTCAGCCGCTGCGATCAGGAAATGAACTCCCTGAATGGGCCATAGGATGTTGATAACTTCCTTGAAAGTTCTCTGTCTTAGATCATCAGCATCCCTTAAAATCCTCTGGAAACCTTCCTTTATGGGCTTTAACGTCGCATCAAGGTCAAGGTTCATCACTCTTTGCATCCTTATTGACTCACTCACTTCATGACTTAGCTCAACCATCTCAACACCAGCCACTTTCTCTTGCTGCTTTGCCATATCCTCTGTTATTTTCCTCTCTTCTGAGATCGTGCTCTTCTGCAGAGCATCTATGCGCCCCATTTGCCCCGATGACAACCCCTCCAAGCTTTCAATTTCCAGTGGCGCACTCATCCTACTCATCTCTGCCTCGAGCTGTAACCCAGATAACGAGTAGATTAAGTGAAAAGCTGCAGAAGGTCTCCACCCACCAATCCATAGGAAAGCATCCCCGAGTAGGGTGTTCCATGGAGGTGATAATATGAGAAGTATATGCTGTTCAGCGCATTTTGATTTAACCTGGTAATACTCCTCATAGTGAGTCATGACTCGCTCAATCAAACCACGCAAAAGTGAATCTTTTACTGGCTGTGGTTGTGGTGCGGGTTTTGCAGCAGCAACAAGCTCCTGGAGCTGGCTGTTCTGTTCTTTCCTCCACTTGGTGAAGAATTCTTGAAACTCTTGTTGAACCGAGGCCTCGTGTTGTGATTTTGATGCCATTTTTCTGTGTGCGATTTGTGCTCAGCTAGTTTGTGGGAAAATGTGGGGAAGGATTGAATAGGAAAAGAAGCTACTTATAGTATGTTTCTAAAGGAGGTTTATTGGATGTTGAAAACTATGATGCAGCAGTTTTCACTAGAAACAAGACAAGTTGGGATCAATTAGATATGCACATACGTTGTTTGATTGTTGAACTTGTTACAATGGCAGAGGACAAAAAACTTGTTAATTAATAATATGGCAACACATGCTGTGATCTGATATTTTTGTTAACCGATTTATTGTCTGATCTGATATTATATTCATGTATATATACTTGACTTATGAGCTAAGTATTGCTTTCTGCATACAGCTTATGCCTGAATTTCATCACTTTCTACGACAGCTCTAGTTATGACAGACTTCTGGATTTTGAACCTTTCACGTGAAGTACTGCAGTACATCAATGTTTCAGAACAGAGCTATTCTGCCTGAAATGTAATTACCCTTATTGAAAAATTAATATAAATGATTATATTTTACAACTCGCTACAAGTTTGAGCTTTTAGATGAGATGAAATTTTATCGCAGTATTAGAGCCTTTGACTCACGCCCAGACTTGGGTTAGACGCTCCTCTGAGACCGACTCCACCCATATTTAATTACACTCGATTGACCTCTCCAAATGAAGTTGAAATCAGCTACGAGTATGAAGATATTGAAGAATTAATATAAATGACTAAATTCTACAACTCTCTACAAGTTCGTTCAATCAACCCTAGTGTGTCTATCCAAGAAATTTTGTACTATACCCCTTGCAATTACGAAGTAGCACAAAATTCTCTGTTTTTACGATAACTGAGTTCATCCCGTTCCATTGGAATTAACTACATTCATTCAGGCTTATTAGAAGTCAGGGGCGATGCTGATGCTCATCTGCTTGTTTATCTCTTGGAAAGCATTTCGAGAGTACATTTATGAGCCATGCTCATGGGAAGCAGTACAATATATAATAACTCAATCGACCACAAATTAGATATCAAGTTGACACTATACTTGATCATCTTGGCAAGTTTCCTACTTGATAGATACGATTTATTGAAGCTAATGAAGACAGAATTATAGTACTACTGCTTGTTGCAATGCTGTGAGCTGATCTATGTCCAACTATTGTTTACCAATTACCAGTGGTTTGATGCTGACACAGTTTGGTTTCCTTGTTTCTCCTTGCCCCACTCATGTACCCTCAGATGTAGCTCAGCCGCCGCGATCAAGAAATGAACCCCCTGAATCGGCGACAAAAGGTCAATCAAGCCCTTGAGTGTTCTAAGCCTTAGGCCATCAGCATTCAGCAAGATTCTCCTGAAACCTTCTTTCAGCGGCTTCAAAGTCGTGTCAAGTCCATCCACATTCAAGCGCTCGCACGTTTTCTGCATCCGTATCGATTCGCTCACCTCGTGACTCAGCTCAACCATCTCCATATCCGCCACTTTATCTTGCTGCTTCGCCATTTCCTCGGTTATCACCCTCTCTTCCGAGATCGTGCTCCTCTGCAGCGCGTCGATATTACTAAACTGTATTGAAGACAAATCACCTAAGTCGCCCGTTTCATTTCCGTTAACCATCTCCATCACCCTCGCCTCTAGTTGTAACCCGGAAACCGAGTAAAGTAGGTGAAAAGCCGTGGAGGGTCTCCACCCGCCAATCCAGAGGAAAGCACCCCCAAGCGGGGTGCTCCACGGGGGCGATAGTAGGAGAAGGACGTCGTCCTCTTGAGCCCATTTCGCCTTAATCGCATAATACTCCTCATAATGAGACATAACACGCTTGACTAGGTTCTCAAGAGTCGAACCTTTGGGTGGCGGTGTCGAGGTTTTCGACATGGCAATGAGCTCCAAAAGTATGCTGCTTTGCTCTTCTTTCCATTTGGAAAAGAATCCCTGAAAGTATTCTTGGTTTGGTGCCATTGTGCTGTGTGCGAGCTTTAGTGTTCAAGAAGTGATCGAGTTTGATTGAGATTTGAGATATCAATTGGTGAAAAAGCTGAGTACTTTATATAGGAATTCTGTCAAAAGTGCATTGTGACTTGTGAGAGGTGTTGAAACGTTGCATGCTCGTAGAGGTTTGGTCATGGATTTTTCATTTTTTAGACATTTTCTGGTATGTATCTTGGTGCATTGTACATGGCTTTAGCCAAAAGTACTTGAATAGAATGCAGTTATTTGTTTCTATTTTTAGAAACTGATGATAATTGCAGAATGGTGTTTTCTCAGGTGTGTCAGTGTGTGTGAGAAAGATGAGCCAATTGAAATTGTGTTGATGATTTTGTATCAGGCTATGCAACTGCTTGACTTAGAAGCTAAGTTAAGTTTTCTGTTTTTTGCATCCAATTTTTTTATTGTTAAATGACAACAACTTGCCTGCCTTGGAGTTTTCTGCAGCAGCTTTAATTCAACTTGCATTACAAATCATACAGAGTTACTTACCAACACCAACTGCTACTACATCTTTTCGCTAGGTTTACGATATCTGGTACATACGACTAATTTAGGAAACAGAGAGTTCTTTTGCTCGTGGCATGATGTCGGATATGGCAGATGGTAGCTTCGTGGCCTTTCTCTTGTTGGGATTGTTGCTGCTGCAGCAGTTGATATCCTTGTCATCTGCATCAATTTCATCTTTGCAGATGGTGTGGTTGAACGTATCAATGTTGGTGTAATTACAAATGGAATTGAGGAGATGTGTATGAATTTTGCTCAAGTCGGATAATTTCACAGGTTTCAGCAGGAACTCTTCTGCTCCTCCTTCTAAACACCTGTTTGACCAAGAGTGGCTACTAATCATTCGAGTTACATCACTTCGTAACAAAATAGTGTGACATATGAGTGGAACTAATGGGGTGCTTTCGATAATGAAATCAGAGACTAATCCTTCCATGTGATGACAATCATGTTACTTTCAGAAATTCTATACTTTAACTTTATTGGATAATTTATATACAAAACTATTCAGAAAGTAGCACAGTTAGTTAGGATCTCTAACCATAACCAGAAAAAAATTGCATATCATTTGTGTTACAAAAACTCATAATTTCAAGAATCTTATGGTGATAAACAAAGTGAGAGCTAATCTTAAAGTTCGAATTGCTACGAAAACAAGCTCTGTGTGCGAAAGCAGCGTTTGCACATATGATTTAAATGTAACATATGACCAAAAAAAATGATCTAAGTTAAGGTGAATCAGGAACTAACATGTTAATTCTTGAAGGTACATCCTCTGATGACACTACTATGACTGGGATGTCTTTCCAAGAGGACTCCTGTAATAAATTTACAGATTAATTTGGTTTGCAACAGATTACAGCAAAATAATTCTGCGCAAATATAATTCACTGTTTTTTTTTTAAATCGGCAAAAGTACAAATATAATTTTACTGATTATAGAAAACAGAATTCCCAGAGTCTTGTTATGAAAGTCTAACCTTTACTTTCTTGAGCAAATCGTATCCAGTGATTCCAGGCATGCTATAATCAGTTATAATTAGGTTCACTTTTGACACCTGCAAATTTCCAATAATGTTATTACAATTATAATAATGTCAAAGGGAAAAATGGTTTAATTTGGTGCAAATTATCCCCTTAAAAACCAACAAAATCTTCAGCATCCTTTGAATATAGTTTTGTTTTTCCAAATTTTTTAAATATCCCTTGAATATACTTGAAAAATGTGCAACAATCACTTCGAGAAAAAGATTCTACGCACATGTGCAGCAAAAAATGAAACTGAAAGGCTGAAGAAATGAAGGTGGGGCAAAATGCTGCATTCAAACTCTTTTGAAAAATTCTCAGGGTAGAATTTGAAAATTTAGGAGGCGACCGCCCCTATCTCCACCCGTGTTTATGCATATGGTATTTATATTTCTCTTCACCTGTTTTTGGTGGCATGACTTGGATGAAAACGAAGATGATGAGGCCCCTGATTTTATTGACTCTGATCTTTCAGAATCATCATCATCAGCTGCTTCTTCTTCATGAACATTATCAACCAATCCAAGATACTCTAAAGCCTTGTCCCCAGAATCCACACATGTTACTGCATCACAATATCATCATTTAAGCTTTAAAACATTTTTTTCAAAAAAAGAATTATTAACTTAATAAGTAAAGTTTCAAGAAAACATATGCAATGAAGAAGTGCAATTCAAGTGGTTAATTAGTACTTCAACTCCAACCAATATATAGGTCGGGTTCGAGTCATACTTGACGGTTTCAAAAAGAAAAGTTTCGATAAAACAATCTGATATAACTACCTACCTTGATATGAAGAGACAGAGAGAAGCCTCTCCAAGAGCTTTCTGTCAACAAGACTATCATCAACAGCCAATACATGAAAACTCTCTTGTTGCTTTTCTCCTGCAGAATATTGCTCTTCTTCTTCTTCTTCTTTAACACCTGATGAATGCATCTTTTCTGAGCTTGAATGCATTTTGCTTACTTGTTGAACAAATTAATCAATGGAGAAATATGGTTGTAACTTGTACCAGCAGTAGTAGTAGTAGTACTACTTATTGATTGAACAAGTCATGTGTTGTGTTAGATCACTTGTCATGTACATGATGAGCTAGCTGCTAGGTAGAGGATAGAATGTATGAGTAGTTTTTAATTGAGTAGTTCAGAAGCAAAATATGTGTGTTTGTATGCAATTTGCAAAACATGTTGCTACATATATACAAACATACAAGATCTTCTCCTATTTATTCCACATCTTTGTGGACCCTACACCCTCACCCTCTTTTAACTGAAAATCATTAGCCTAAATCACTAGGATTTAATTGAGTCTCACTCACACTGTTAGACTCTTTAATAATTGTCAACTTGGGTTGAATTTAGTGGAAGGAATTGGAAATAAAGATGGATAAAGAAAGAAGGGAGTGGAGAAAGAAAGATTATATGGTTTATTCGATGGAGAAAAACTAGTTAAAACTCGACTCGATTTAAAATTTGTGTTCTATGTTGGGTTCGTTTAATCGAGTAGTTCATCAGCAAATTACCCTTCTTCGAATCATGAGATACTCTACTTCATTAATACCACATTCATGTACTCGTCTCCTTACTTCTATGCTAGGTGTTTATATAACGCGCCAAGCCGAGGTTTGACCTAATGGATCAATTATTGTTTTACTTTAAATGCCGAGAAACTTTTGGGAGAGTCCACTAAATGTGGTCTTTCCAAAAAGTCCACTTAAAAACATTATTTATTTACAATATAACATTACCTATTTTAACATAAATATCAATTATTTATATCAAACATCAACTATTTATAATAAACATCAACTATTTTCAATAAACATCAACTATTTTGCAATAAACATCAACGGTTTGCTATGTAACATCGACTATTTACATTAAGCATCAACTATTTTGTTATGAAATAATCGAATATTTACATTACACATCAACTATTATATCACTAACATCAACTATTTA
>JAYMSL010002632.1:0-13896 GCA_036897195.1 Plantago coronopus | reverse complement strand
TTGAAGTCTTCTTGAAGGGCTTGAGCTTGATTTTCTTGAGGTCTTCTTGAAGGGCTTGAACTTGATCTTCTTGAAGGGCTTGAAGCTTGATCTTCTTGAAGTTCTTTTGAAGGGCTTGAAGCTTGATCTTCTTGAAGTCTTCGAAGGGCTTGAGCTCGATCTTCTTGAAGGGCTTGAGCTTGATCTTCTTGAAGTCTTTTTTAAGGGCTTGAAGCTTGATCTTCTTGAAGTCTTCTTGAAGGGCTTGAAGCTTGATCTCCTTGAAGTCTTCTTGAAGCTTGCTTGATGCTTCGAAGGAGCTTGCTTGGTGCTTGTTGCTGCTTTCTGCTGGAGAGCTCTCTCTTGCTTGATCTCTTAAAGCTTGATGTGTTGAAGGGTGTTATGAGCTGAACTTTGAGCTCTTTATATAGATGAGAATGAGGGGCATAATGGTCATTCTTTATGGGCTTGGGCTTGGGCCATTGGACTTGGACTAGGAAATCACTAGTAAATCCGTCCAATAACTGAATTCTTCATGCTTCTTGGGCCGAATTCTAGTTGGTCTGATTTTTTAGGATGTTCCAGATTATTGAGTTAGCTACGCGTCAGCGCTAATTTCACGTCAATCGGACATCGTACGAGAAAGTTATGATTAAAATACCGAAACTGCTTCGATATATATATATCATTTATGCATTTGACTCTAAAATCTTCATCCGGACCTGAATTGACTTCCGTTTTTGTCAAATTCGAGCTATGTTAGAGTCCTTTTCCACGTGGCACAATTTGATAGGCCATCAAATGGGATTATTAAAATCAATTAAATTATCATTTTCACTTTGGAATAAAATTTAGTAAAATTCCATAGCATATGATAAATTTAATATAAAGATTTTAATGATTTTATTCGACACACTTTGCGTGTCTACGTTGCTTTGTTTAATAAGTGAACGTGCTTATCAACGTTCTTACCATATGTATCAAGGCACTACTCAGTGTGCTTCTTAGTAGTGATTATGTTTTGAGGCTGTGGAGACATCTCAAATTTGTTTATATTCAGTTTACTTCAGTTAAGCTCGATTTGATTATTTGAATGTATTCAGTTCGGTTCACATTTCAAATAATTAAATTATTAATTAATCTTTCAATCAATTCAGTTAAAACATTTTCGATCGCGATCAGTTTTACTTTATCTGAATATCTGAATATGGTTCTTCTATTTTCACAAAATTCAGATGTAAAACTAGAGATTCATTGCCACTGGAAAATCTGAAAATCTCCAAGAGAAAATACTGAATCACAATAACATAACTAGCTAATCTGCCTGCATATATAGCCAAAAGACTAAACGTTGAACACAAACTTAAAAAACAAAAACAAGTTCACAGTTCCGAAGCTCTTAAATCTAGCTAGTAATCATTGCCTATGCCCTGCTAGAGCTAGGTTCTTCCTGTGGAAAAAAGTATCTGTTGTAGAACCAGGTAGAGTCTGCTGCAGTAGACTCGCCATCCTGGTTACGGTGCCATGTGTAATGGGCGTGAGTGCGGTTCTTGATTTCAAGAATAGCATGCCCAAAACTTGCTTCGCGGAAGGCTGAGTAATTTGGTTGTGGCTGAATGAAGCTGCAGATCAAGATCAACATTGTGTTACAATTGATAAAGTAGTAAGTGAGATAAAGAGTAAATGTAGAAAACAGATTAGAGTCTCACTTGTTGGCAAGTCCTTCAATGTTTCCACCATCACCAATTGTTATGTACACTGGAGCAGAAGCATCCTTGATCGGCATACTTAGTCCGTCTGTTATGTTGTAACGCACGTTTGACACTCGTTCCTAGAAACAGAAACTTTATTCAGCAATCTGTTCTTGATTGTTAACCAAGTTCAAGCAAACAGGACTAAAATTTGATAACTCACCGAACGCTCATAGGAATGAACATGTCCAGAAAACACAAGATCGACTTTATGTTGCACAAACCATGATTCAAACTGAACTCTCATGGTTTCACCTTCCATGTAATGGTAGTTGTTACTGTTATACCACGGTGCGTGAAGGCAAACTATCACCCATGGAGTTTCTGTCCTGTTAATTTTCGGGAGTTCCTTCTCGAGCCAAACGTATTGAGGGGTGTATTTACCTAATCAAAGCAACAGATATCAGCAATCTTGATCATGTAAAAAGTGGCCCTGATAAATCCTAAGTTGAATAGTGAAATTAATAAAGTATATTACCATAGGCTGAATACGACGACAGGACTATAATGTAGGCAGGTCCACGCTTAATCGAGTACCAAAGAGGCGATGTACTATTAGCTGCCTTGAACGGAGTACGATACCGGTGTGTAAATGGCTTGAATGGCTTAGTTTCACCCTGTACATATTATAACCTATGAGTACAAACAAGCACAGCTGAAACATATTCTAGTTCAGTTCACAAGCTTGTTGTTAGTTGATTCTTACAATGTCGGGAACGAAGTCAAGTTCATGATTTCCTGCAGTCCAAATCCATGGCTGGTAAGCTGTACTCTTCTCAACAATCCTTCCCCAAGTATCCCACCTCTCGTTGTCATGGTAAGGATAATGATCAGCATACGACAGATCGCCAATGAACAACACTGTCTGCCCATTCGGGTTGGATACATAATGGTCAAGTGTTGCCTGCGAATCATATGTCTGCCCCAAGTCCCCTAAAAACACAGGCACACAACCACATTACAACTTTTATTAACTCACTCTCACACTAATTCAACTAATTCAACTTAGCAAGAGCAGAATCTGTTACTCACCGATAACACCGAAGTTATACGGAACATCAGGTCCTGGCTGAGGAGGAGTTGTGAAATTGAATTTCCGAACTGTTTTACCCTTACCAAGCTCATAGATATAGGTGGTATTATACTGCAAATTTTTAAACAAGAATGAGATAATTCAATCTCCTGCATTGCGATTTACGACATATATATAAAGAAAAACAGAAAAATCAGGTTTTGAGCATCACCTGGAGATGTTTCAAAGTAGCATGATGAATGTAACCAGAAGTATAGTTATAGAACCGGTATCTGGTGGTAGACGCCTTCTTGATGTGGATCTTATGCTTGCCATCAGCATTGGCTTCCCAATACTTGACCTCGTCCGGGAACTCAAGGGCTGTCACCCACGACACGATCACACCACGTCCATCGTGATCTCCCTGCGTTATGTGAACCTATACGAAAACAATAGGTCAAGCGACTCACAGGAGAATGGCAAATCAAGAAAATAAAGGGAACGGATTACAGACAACAAACCTGATCAGGTGCATTGAAGATCTTAGGAGGAGGAAAGTTCTCCTTGGGCATGTCCTCTGAGGAGTACAGCTTTCGAACGAATTGACTTGTAACACCAGCATTGCAGTTTCCGGCGAATTGCAGCCACAAACAAAGAAGAGTTACCAGCCACAGGGCGGCAGTAGCAGTTCTGGAAGCCATGGTTTCTTATATGACGAGCTGCAGATAGACGAACAAGGTTCTGTTCACCTACTTATATAGATTTGTATTGGACTGAATACAATTTCAGTTTGTCAGGACTCCTAGTCTTACTTAGTTTTGAATTTCAATTTGGTGATGACTCGGTCTATTATCTTTTCAAGTAACTAAGTGGAGTTCAATTAGTAATACGGTCCAATAATTAGGGAGAGAAAATTTTGGAGTACGTTAAACAGAATAGAGAAAAATTTGGAGTGCTTTTTAAATTTTAAAAAGGGGAGAACACAGTCTTCTACAACTTCTAAAACGAATAGAGAGACTATAAAGGTTTGATTCTTCCGCCTTCAAATCTCCTAACCTTTCCAGAATTTGGCTTCAACATGTATATCAGAATTCGGCTTCCACTTTAACCGGGTGTATGCTATGCACAGGATCGGAGCCAGAAAGGGAGCATATAAGGTCTCGTTCGTTCCCTTTAAAATTTTAAAAATAACTTTTTTTATAGGTTAAATTTTCAAATTTTCAACGTTTAGCCCCCATAACCTTCGGGAAAAAAGTTGTATATATACCTTCGCTGTCCTAAGTTTAAATCCTGGATCCGCCCCTCTGTATACATGTTTGATAGTGTAAGATACACCACCACCACGATACTAGAGTACGATATCGTAAGTGTTAAAAATGCAAACACAATGAAGCATAACTGGAATTCATTATACTTGAAATATGTTTGGGAAAAGCTTACAAAATCAGGAACCCTAACTAGCCTATTTATACAGCAACTTTGTACTATGATTCTTGCTCAACACTCTGTGATTAATGGCTAAGATTAATCCTATGTCTTGCAAGTAAAGAAACGATCATCTAGAACGTATGGAGGAGCTCGTATCATCCGTTGATTGGGATCAATGGCGTTAACCCTAATCGTACCAATTTGGTACTGATTTTCCAGTACAGCAGATTTGTCTTCATGTTGAAGACGAACTCTGCTTGATCCGTGCCGCTCTTCCTTTGTCGTTTGCTGATAGTTCGTGTGCTCAGTTCGGTTCCTGTCTTTTATTTCCTTCCAGTCCTTCAAGTTATTGGCGCGTTTCACTTGGGCCCTAGAACATTCAAATTTCTTACACTCAAGTCCTTCAGCCTTTATTTCTTCCTTGATCTTTCTTTCTCTTAATTTCCAATAATTAGAATCCGAGGAATTTTAGAAATAGAAATACAGAAATTGCAATGCAAATATGCAATTATAACAGAAGGCCTCTCGCAGACTCGCACACACTTTATTTATTTATTTGAATTAGATAAGATTAGAAGTAGATCCATGGATTGAGATTAATATGCATGATTCATATAATATGTGATTCCAGCTCGAGGAGGGTCTTATCTTCCATCCCCTTAATCAGAGCTCCTTTCAATGACGAACCACCTACATTAACATAGCCAAGCAAATGAAGATAAATATACAGTTGTCCAAATGTACATAAACATATCAATTCTTACTTATATAAGGTTGTACTTCTACAGCTCTACTTGAATGTTTGGATGAAAAATAAATGAATTTTACGCGAGTGTTGTGACGCAGGAAGTAGATGATACTTATACGTTTGTTGGATGGTTAGTGGTTACTGTAATTCGTAAAGTTTTAAAAACTCGTAAATGTATGCTCTATAGATAAGCTTACCTTGACAGAAGGTGTGGATAACGTTGATGTGATCAGAGCACTGCTGGATGAGATGCTGAATAGAAGGTGTTTGTGGTAGCGATGTAACTTCGACTTCGCAAGTGCATTGCCAATTGAATAAATATAGATAATCACAACAACCTGGGATGTTACCCCCTTGCTGCTCTGCTTTTCGGATGCATTTGACTGCTGTAGATACATATACTTGTAAGACGTATTCAGTTGTGTAGCCTGGATAGCAGTCGCTTGACAATTTTACTTGTCGTGCCGAAACAGCACTGGAAGCAACAAGCAGGGCAATAATGCCACACAACAACACTGCATGTGCTCTCATCTTCTTGCTTTTAATTGTGTGTCTTTGTGTGTCTGTGTGTTTTGGTCCTCTACATATATATATATAAAAGAACAGGGTCAGTTTCCATGTGTTTTCGGGAATTCATGTGAACCATACATGCAGATATTGAAGAGACCATTAATAATTGTAATCTCCACGTTTTTTTTTAATCTGCTTGGAATTTATAATATAAAATGAAAAACAGGTGGCTTCATCAACTCCATGGGAATATGGGATAAGCTACCTGACCCTTACCACAATTTAATTCCACAACAAATCAACGATGCACCACGTGTAGAGACAGACACAATAGATATCGCTCTTCAGTTCACCTTAAATTCATGAGGTTTGTTCAGTTCTCAGTTTAGAAGTTTTTAGATGAATTAAACGAAGCCTTAGTGATATTATGTTGCCATTTGAGTTTTCAGAACATAGGCAGTAAGTGTATCTCAGTTGTTTCAATTCCACTCTCATAAGTCAGTAACACATTTTAGTTGATAAACTCTTTGTTTTCCTGAATCTGTTTTGAGTTTCATATGTTCTATAATAAGTACACTTCAGATTCAGGATGAACCTTACCTTAGCATGACTGCAGGAGCGAACATCTGTTAAACTCTCCACAAACCCTCAAGCCACTGAATCCGTTGCTTCCCTTGTATTTCTTGCTTTGCTCCAATACATTGAAACAACACAGACGTTGGACAAGCCAACGCATTTATCATCGTGATAGGGATCCAGTTCGATGAGCCTCTTCCCTGCTATTTGGTTCAGCAAGATCGATCTGACTTCCCATGTTTATAGACTCATTGGCAGCTGTATGCACACAACATGGAAGCAGTGGGTTGTACAGCTGGGCCTGCAAGCATATCACATACGGACCGATAAGCATCCATCAGAGACAACCTGCAGGAGCCGAAATGTAAATCATACGGCTCACTCAGGCATAATGCTCAACTTTTGGAATAAGGTCCTCATAAGAGATGGGGGTTGAAATATTCCCTGCCTCCTTCACTAGTCCAGCATGCACACAAGCACTCAAGTCTTATATCCAATTGTCCCTATTTTTTCCTCAGTTCGCGGAACTGCTAAGCAAACTCCAACTGTGCCCTGCACCAGAAAGCTATCTTTCAAAGGTATGCTCGCATTTATAGACAGGTCACAGGTACATAAAAGAAAAACTAAGAAAACTGATTAGCTGTTAAGTGAATTAGTTAAACAGTTTTTACACATGTTATTTGTTGGTAAATCTAAAATCTATTCCAGTGTCATGTATGCATGTCAAGCAGAGCTTAGAAGCTCTTTTGTCTAATTAAGAGAAACCATGGTATTATCAATGCAAGAGCATAATGATTAACACATCTGAGACTGGCTGAAATTATATGACAGTTAAAACAAGTAGGATTACAAGCAATCAACCTGTGTGCTGCAAATAATGATAACCGTATTGCTGACCCTAAAGCTGTTTTGCAAATTTCATAGTCAATGAAGGAACCTCAAGCACCAAGCCAGAACTCCAGGATAGGGAATATTTAAAAATTTAGCAACTCTTGAAGAGTCGTCCATTAATAACCGGGTAGACCAAAGTGGTGTTTGGCTATGCACCAAGAGCCATTCAAGTTTCCTATTCCACTCTCATAAATCAGTAACAGAGAAGTTAATAGATTCCAGTTTTTCTGGATCTGTTTTGAGTTTCATATGTTCTATAAGTACACTTAAAATGAAGTAAATCCCTTCAGATTCAGGATGAACCTTATCATGTGCAATAAATCTGTGAAAATCTCCAGACACCTCCAAATCACTGAATCCAGCCATTTTCTTAACACCTCTAAAATCCATTGCTTCCCTTGTGTTTCTTGCTTTGTCCCAATGCCTAGAAACAGCATAAACGTTTGATAAGCCAACGTATCTACCACCATGATAAGGGTCTAATTCGATTAGCCGTCTTCCTACTATTTCTGCAAGATCTAACCTTCCATGGTTCATACACCCATTAAACAGTGCACCCAACATGGAAGCAGTGGGTTGTACAGGCATGTCACATACAAACCGGTAAGCATCAACCAAATGACCTGCACGAGCCAAAACGTCAATCATGCAGGCGTAATGCTCAACTTTTGGAACCAGACCCTTACAACAGATAGCATTGAAATACTCCCATGCCTCCTTCACGAGTCCAGCATGTGCACAAGCACTCAACAGGCACAGATAAGTAATCTCATCAGGTTTAATCGCGGAATCTTGCATTTCACGGTAAATTCTGAATGCGTCCGAGGTAAATCCATGTGTAGCCAACCCACCGATCATTGCATTCCATATCAGAACATCTGTTTTTCTCATTGAAACTCCGTTAAACACAACTAACGCCTCCTGTATTGCGCCACATTTTGCATACATGTCCACAAGTGACGTTCTCAAGACCAGTGTCATAGGCAAACCATTATCGACTATGTAACGGTACATCTCTCTCCCTCGCTCGAGTGCACCCAAGTGAGAACAAGCACATAAAAGACTAACCATAGTCACTTCATTCGCCTTTGCTCCCAATCGTTTCATTTTCTCAAAAACTTCCAAAGCCTCCTGGAAATCACCACCCTTAACGTAACCATCCACCAACGAACTCCATGACACGACATTCCTGTCAGGCATTATGTCAAACACCTCCTGCATTGATCTCACTTCGCCACATTTGGCGTACCCATCCAAAATAGAATTCCACGTCACCGAATTCCTCAAAGGCATTTCATCAAACATCTTCCTGGCACAACCAATCTCACTAAAAGAACCATACATGTGTATCAAGGAACTCCCAATAAACAAGTCGGACACAAACCCATTTCTCAAACTATGGCCATGAACACATTTCCCTAGCTTCCAGTCCAAAAGCCTTGATGAAGCTTTTGCAAGAAAAGGATATGCGAGATGATCAGGTACCACGCAATTCCGAAGCATTTGAACAAATAAACGAATGGAATTAACAGGGTTTTTGCTGCTGGAGAAGCCCCTGATGACAAGATTGTAATGGAAGTTGGTGGGATTTGGGATTTGAAGGAGAAACCGATGAGCGTAGTTGATGTTGCCGGAAGAAGAAGTAGCAGTAAAAGATAGGATTTTCCAGGCAAATGGGTCATTGTTGGAGAGGCCTAAGGTTGCTAGCTGGGCATGGATCTGCTTCAGTTGAGGCAAAGATTTGCAAGTGTCTAGAAGATGTATACAATGATTCTGTAAAAGTCCCATGAAATCAATCACCAGGGAACAAGGTTGAAGTGAAAAAAGGCTGCTAAGTGCTAACAATTAGTGTTATTCATGGCCTTCTAATCGAGATTAGCGATTTCATTGAATTTGTGGAGGGAAGAGAATAAATTCGACAGTTTGATTTATGTGGAGAACATAGTTCCGGATTTCCAGTCCCACTTTTTATGTCTCAATTTTTTGTCCCGCTCACCTAAATGACACCTAGCACTTTAATTATACATGAGTTAAACACACACAAGTTAGCTATATTTAAAATCCTCAATTATTATATCTCTCTTATAAGTTTCAAAACTTAAGGAAACAGTCACTTCTTTATTTCTCCAAGTTAATGGTGCCCAATCCGCACTACTTCTCCAGATTAACTGGTGCCAAATATATCCACTGTAACCTTAGTGATTATACAAGATTTTGATTCAGTTTACATGCTCAAATTGCAAGAAGCTATTTCTAACATCAGAGTAATATATAGCAGTGAATGCATGTCATATATGATCAGAAGCCATCTGTTCTTGAACAACAGAAAGTTACTTTGCTATCTTCTAGGCACCGATGGATGATAGTATGATACTGTTGCATCCCTTGCATCCCTTTACGCCATTGATGTTTTTTCTAGTCCATTGTTTTTAAAATTTTGAGTCCTTTCATTCATGATATAAATAAATGGAATGCTTGCAAGTAAAATGTTTTTATTGTACTGCTTGCCATTTAAGCTTTTCGGAATGAAATTCCTCTTTTCCCTAAAAAAGAAAAAGATAAAGATAAAGTGTATTGTAGTTAATTTGTGTGTGGTTAATTCATGTTTAGTTAAAATGTTAAGTGTCATCATTAGGTGAGTGAGACACAAATTGGGACATAGAAAGTGGGATAGGAGATCCGAAGCGGGAGAATATCGGACTTAGTACTTCCATTTAAACAATGCTTGTAAAAAATAAGTATATAAAAATGATTTTTCAGAAATAAAAATAATTACTTCATTTATAAATCATAATATGTTAAATAAATATATATTTAACAATGCTGCATCAATGTAACACTATTGATGCAACATTATTTGCCCAGTGGCCGGAGCTCCGGCGACAGCGGCGGAGCTCAGGTAACTGTCGCCGGAGCTCCGGTGACCTTCGTCGGAGCTCAGGTGACTGTCGCCGGAGCTCCGGCGGAACAATGATGTAGCAATCTCTTACATTGCTGCAGCATTAAATGTTACAACAACAATGTACAAATTTGCTGTAACAATGAAGTTCCACAATGCTACAGCAATATAACTTGATTGGTACATCATAGGTTACTGCAATGCTATATCATTATAAATGCTCGTTGCAGCATTACTTGGAGAGTCAATGTTCAATATCAATTCTACTTAACTTCTATTTCTTCGTTGTGAATGAATATTTAAAAATAAATAATTACTATCATTTATAGTATTATCATTTAAATGCAATTAAATTGTGATTAATGTTTTACTGTCACGACTCAGTCTCCATGTTTGAGATATGTATATCGTAACTTCTAGTTTAAAAAAATGAATAGAATACAATACACTTTTTGTTTACTAATCGCTATGTACTTTGTTGGGGCGAAGTCGGCCGTTGGTGAACTTAGAAAGATGTACGTAGTATAGACTTATAGTAATGACGACAATAATCGTTTTGTTATTTTGGATGAGATGGTGAATGAATGATGATAGTTTGGGTGAAACCGTAGACGTAGGTCTGCAAACGAACTGAGCTTTTAGCGAGTAGTTCGGGCTCGGCTCGATAAAAGCTCGGTTCGTTCGAGCTCGAAATCGAATCCGGGCTTAAATTATAGTTCGTTAAGTTTATCGAGCCGAGCTCGAATAAGTAAGTATTCGGCTCGAAAGCTTGACACTCGATTATCTTGACGAGCTACTCGATAATTATCACTAAAAATAAAATGAAAAATAGCTCGACTCGGTTCGTTTGCAGCCCTAAGTTAGTTAAACGCGATCTTGGACATGTTTAGGGTTTAGGGCAATTGGTACTTAGGGTTTAGGGTTTAGAGTCGGGGTTTAGGTTTAGGGTTTATGGTTTAGATAATCAAGTAATTAGAATTAATAATTAGCCCAATTTATTTACAAAGTATTGAGAAAAGAAATTTTTGTTTAATTTAAGAAAAATGACGTTTTATGCTGATAACTCATTTATAAATAAAAATATCATACTACATAGGTATATATACTATATGGGTAAATTGGATTTAATTAAACATATTGCGAAAACTAATAATTAATTTGATTTCAACTGTTAATACTAATTCACCATATGATATTACAACGCGTATTCATTTGAACTTTTTGTCGAATACACATGCTATATATACAAAGATGTATAAGGTGAATTATAGAACCTTATAAAAATGATATATAATAACTCATATTTTCTCCAAGAACGCCATATGAGGAGAATTAAGAAAGCTTATAATTTGTAACGTATATACATTGAAAGCCATTTACCAGTTTAAGATGAGTTGGGTAAATTCTGTGATACCTACATGATTACTCAATGTTTAGTTAACTCGTTTATAAATAAAAATGAAAATATAATTAATTCAAAACTCAAGTTACTCTTTATTTATGTACAATTTACAAATTGTATAAATTGTGAAAGTTAAAAATTAACTCGTTTTTTTCTAATCGAACCAAGTTCGAGTATTTAAGTACTCCTCGGCTCGACGAGCTACTCAGTATATTCATATTAGTTCTATTTATTTTATATAATACATTTTTACATAATTAAATGATAATATTATATATTCTATAATACATTTATAGTATTTTTGTTTAATTTATACATATATATAATATTTTTAGTGATAATTATATTATTTTATATATAAAGGATAGAAAATTAGATATACAACAATCAATCAGCCTCTCCTTCACTTTCTGAGGGCGTGATCGGTAGCGATATTTCGCACCCATTTAATGGTTGACCGCTGCAAATCTGCAGATCGGTAGCAACGTGCTGTTTTGTTATCCCGCTCGGGCCGGCCCGGGATAAGTTTAGTGAGAGCTGAAAAACAAGCCTGTTGATGCGTTTTTATCCTTTCCTCGGACGTCGGGAAACAAAATGCATGCTCAGGTGTGTTTTTCTCAGCCATGTTCAAAGACCAATATGCCCTGGGATTTGAAGGCTGGAATATCACGACGAGGTAGGGCAACGACATAAAACATGCCTCAACCGTCTTCATCTTCCCGTTTCCCTGTCCTTCCACCATTGCAGAGGTATGAATTTGTAAAAATCTGCAAAGAACAAGCAGATCTGAGATTTTTCTCTCACAGTCTCTCCGCCTCCTTCACCGTCTCTCCGCCTCTCCTCCTCTCCGGCTCACGTCTCCGCCTCTCCGCCTCCTTCACCGACTCTCCGCCTCTCCGCCTCCTCTCCGCCATTCCTCCGCCGCGCCACTGCCTCAGGTGAGCTGGATTTGGTTTAGCCCTAATTCTTGTTAAAGTCGGCCGTATGTATATATTTTTCACTTGAGGATTTGATTTATTTGTTGTATTCTCAGGGGAGCTGATTTGGTTTAGCCCTAATTTCTCCGCCTCGCTATCGGAGCTCAGGTACACTCCTACTAGCTGCTACGGTAGACTGAAGTGTTTGTAATTGTGTTTGAATATAATTCTAGAACACCATTAACTATACCCATCATCAAATAAATATTTATCTGTAGAATGTAGTATTTTGATTTTGGATTCCTTAAATAGTTATCGACGGGTTGTATGAAGTTCTCCTGGTCTTTTTTTTTGTACTATGTTTATGTATAACGAGGACACACTATGTTTTGAAACCCGCCGGGTCGACCCGGGTAACTCGGGACCCGGAAGTGCTGTGGGTAAATAGTGGCCTCGAACCGGAAAAACCCGAAACCCGCAAAAAACCGCGAGAATCGGTAAAAACCCGGGTTGGTCATAAAACAAAAAAACACAGTCGCCTCCTTCTCCTTCCTCAGTCATTCCACGCTCTGTAACACAGTCGCCTCCTCCCTCCTCTCCACACACGGCGTCTCCTCCCTCCATCCCTCCTCCATTCACGTCATCTCCTCTCTCCTCCTTGAATGTAAGTTTTACTTTTAGCCCTCGTTCCATCCTCTTACTGTTTGATACCGCACTAGGTTCCTCTTACTGTTTGCTGATTTGCTCCCAATTAATTCATCACAGCTCGATTTATTGCTCCCAATCTTCAACTGAATTATTATTTATTAATAAGATTGGTTATGCTGTGGCCTGTGTGTGATTGAATTGTGTATATTATGTATATTGTAAGTTTGTTGGTTGGAACTTTTTGAAAAAATTGTTTGCCCAGGCTCAGTTCTTGTTAATGCTAATACAAGTTTACATTTTTACTGGATTGTAGAGATATGGAGGCTAATCCATCAACTGCATCTCCCAATACAAGTTTACATTTTTACTGATTTGTGACTTGTTTTGCTTGTTTATGTTTGAGATCGGAACTCTTGTAATGTTTGACCATGTTGGAACTCCTTAGATGTTATTGTTGAACTTTGTTGCTTCTATTATAAAATTAGATTATTTGAAATCTTGCGCTCTCATGATTTATTCGGAGGTCAAAATATGAGCACATTGATGGTGTACATATATCATATATAGGTAATGATATTTATATATATAATTTGCATATTTTTTTTGTGTCGTCCGGGTCGACCCGGGTAAATCCGACCCGGAAGGTCGGCCGGGTCTGGGTTTCAGAACATGGAGGACACGATTTATATTTTAAAATCAATATTCTTTCTTTCATATGTGGTTCTAGCTCTAAACATATGTGGTTCTAGCTCTAAACATATGTGGTTCTTCTTTCTGTATAATGAGGATCTAGCTCTAAACATATGTGGTTCTTCTTTCTGTATAATTTAAAATCAATACTGTATAATGAGGATCTAGCTCTAAACATATGTGGTTCTTATTTCTTTCAGCTAGGAGGTGGCGACCTCTTTGGCTTGCCTATTGGTTTTGTTGTTGCTGATTTGATTGGTGCTACGCTAGGTGCTGCTGCTGCATTTCTTCTTGGGCGTACAGTAAGTTTTATTTAGTAAACAGCAATGTTATTTCCTTGTGATTGAGGGAGTGTTTGCAAATGCTTCTCAAAAGCACTTATTACTTGGTTTTGGTACTTGTGACAAAAGAGAAGTTCATTCATATTTGTACTGTTTGGTCTAAT
>JAYMSL010002631.1:0-13901 GCA_036897195.1 Plantago coronopus | reverse complement strand
AAAGAAGAGTAAACGACCCTTTTCAAAAAAAACACACCATCTATATGACAACCTCCCGCCCCCCCAAAACACAAAATTTTTGGAAAAACCCCCGCCGTTAGACCATCAGGCCCAGGAGCCTTATCGGGCCCAATCGAGTCAACCGCAAATTTAATTTCAGAATCTGAAATTGGGCGAAGCAGATGGTTACGATCTTCAGCAGAAAGGGTAGGAACCGATAAATCATCAAAAGACACCGCAGGAGGATTCGAAGTAAACGACTGAGAGCGGAAAAATTCATAGAATTCATTCAGCACTTGATTCGGATCAGTAATCCAAACATCATCGCGCCGGATACCATGAATAAAATTCTTACGCCGTTGGGAAGAGGCATACGCATGGAAAAATTTGGTATTGGCATCACCCGACGAAACCCAGCACCGCTTAGCCCGTTGGGCCCAAAACTCCCTACGTTGGCTACGAAGACCATTAATCGAGCTACTAATTTGCTGGAAAATTTGTCCAAAAAAGGCGGGATCACGAGGAATATGGCAATAAATATTATCCAAAATGGTTGAGAAATGACGAATATCCTTATTTAGATCATGCAGATCAGTGCGAGGCCATTTCTTTACCATATTAGCTAAGTCCTGGCTAAAAGTAGAGAAAGATCTATTATCTCCTTTCCAGCCCATCCAAAAATTCTCGAAATGCCATACAAAATCCTTGTTCAGACACCAAGCATTTTCAAAGCGGAAGATACGTGATTTTCTACGCTGGTCTAAATTCAAATCAACTAGAACAGCAGCATGATCAGAAACAGAAGAAGGAATATTACGAACAACAATATTGGGACAAAGATGCAGCAAATCATCATTACCCAGCGCTCGGTCAAGTCTTTCGCAAATGAAGTCACTCGCAAAACGATTATTAATCCAAGTAAAAGAAGGCCCACAGTAACCTAAATCCTGAAGTTTACAATTAAACAGGCAGTTTTGAAATCTAGCAATACGCCCCCAGTTCATACATTTACCCCCCAACTTTTCAGAAATATTCAAAATGCAGTTAAAGTCACCTCCAACAAGCCAAGGCATAGAAATCGAAGAACTAAAAGATTGAAGGAAACTCCATACCTGCTGTTGGCGCCCAGGTTGAGGATAGTTATAAACTGAAGAAACCATCAATGGCGTATTCATCCCTCGGAAATGCAGCACATGATTATACACCCGTTCCATAGAAGAACGGATTTCCACAGCCACACGATTATCATCCTAGAAAAACCAAAAGCCTCCGACTTGCCCAGTAGACGGAATAATCTGCTGATTAGGGTAACCAGCATCCCTCATAGCACGAACTACTGTTTCCGAACTTTCAGTAGAGGCTCGCGTATCAACCACAGCAACAAATATAGGAGTAAAAAGTCTGACATACTCCAGAAGCTGATTCCGAACATCATCCCTAACACCACCCCTTACATTCCAAAAGAAGACTTTCATTGCTAAGGAATTAAGGAAAACAGCCCACTCCGGTGTCTGCGGATTCATTCGTCTCCTCTCCACTTCGCCTCTCACATTGTCGGGGAAAAGAGTTGGGGGAATTCCCTCGGTTATTGGTCGGAGAATCCACATGTGTTGTAAATCCCTGCCCACCGTCTCCTCGTCCGGTTGAGCAACATATAGAGTCTCTAAAATCTGAAGCGTACTCGGCACTCGGAAAATCAACGGCTCTGAAAATCGTGCCCTGAAAACCCAACAATTCCTCTCCCTGTCGTCCCTCACATACCATGGAGTCACAGTGATCGGCTGCTGGATTCTCTCTGGAGGCGGAAACTGGAGGTCCAGCGTTGCTCTGTTCTCTGTTTGGCGTGAGCTTGGCCAGAGACGACTCGATGCTCTGGGAAGGGGCCGTATTGGGCGAGCTAGATCGGTTTGCGACTGTGTCCTCCCCTCCCTCCAAATCGCAGGGCTCGCGCGCTGAGGAACGTTGGGGGAGAAGCTCTGCTGTACTGAGTGTGAAGCTTGAATGTACTCTAGTTGGTTGTTTAATGTAGCTGCCTAGTTGATTCAATATGGAATATGGATTAATTGGAAAGTGGTGTTTCAAACAGGAAATGTGAAAGAAACTTTCTTTAAATTAAATCATAAGGAGTGAGCCGATATGTAAATGTGTTTCCTAAAACTTATTCACCTAGTTGTGATGATAATGGTGTTATGTCAATCGGATTTTGGGATATGAATTCGATAAACAACTAAGTTGGTGTACCAAATTGGTGTTTTAAGTGTTGTTCGGAATGAAATATCTACTTTCTAGTAATTCATATGAACTCTTCCATATAAGAAACGAAATGTTCATAAAGGATTTAACACAGTAATAAGATTTGTCCATTCATGAAAACTAAGACAAAATCCACCAAAAACTGATAGTTTTCTTCAGTTGTAGCTCACACCCATAAAAGAAAGTTCTCTTCAGTTGTAGCTCACACCCATAAGAGGCCGCACTTGAACAGTGGAAAAGGCCTTCGTATTTTTCTCTTAGAACAAGGTCGTATCCTACACTCGTAAGAGGCCGCGCTTAAACAATGTAGAAGCGCTTTGTGTTTTATATAAGAGCAGGTCACGGCAAATTGCCAGTGTTCTCGTTTTCTCTTTTTTGACGCCATGCTTATAAACTTTATCCATCGGCTTTGTGTTTTGTGATGTAATCCGTAAAGACTTTTGTATGATGATCCGCTATACGGCTAAGTAATCTACTCTAATTTCTAGTAAACAAATTGATTTATTTCTCACGTGTTGGGCCCATATGATGTTTGTACGTCAATTGAATAAGGCTCTATTCTTTTCAGCTGAGGATTTCGGAACTGAACTGAACTGAATTTAATGAATTTGAAGTGAAGTACAAATTTGAATTAACCAAATCTGAATGGATCTGAACTGAATTGAATGAATCTGAACTTAAGTTGAAAAAAAAACAGAGCCTAACAACTCATTCGTTGAACAAAATTTTCAACAAAATTGACCAAATGTTTTCAATATAATTTCATAAATCTATAATTAATATATTTCATAAATCTCAATATAATTATAAAAATGAAATGAGAAATATTTGTCAAGAAGCTCTTAATTATGCGACTAGTTATAAAAAGAGTGTAATTATGATCGGGACGGATCTGGTGGCGATGGTCCCCGTGTATGGTGTGGTAATGCCTGTCTGTCTGTCAACTGTGTGCACGTAATCATTCCTAAACTCACTCTCTCTCTAAAAAAAAGCTCTTAATATTTCTGAAAAAAAGGCAAAAATAAAACAAAACAAAAGAAATCCAAAGTGAAGATGAAAAGGAGATGCTGTAACACCAGCAAATGATTCTACGAACAACAGCATTCGCTTCCAAGGCCATGGTTTCTGTCCCTCGATCCGCGGTTATTTTTCTCAATTTTCATTTCTTTCCGTTTTCAAGCATCTGATTTAGGGTTCATGCTTTCGGTTTTCCAATCTGATTACGTTTATGTTAGTTCAGTCATTATTCCATTTCTGTGTGGCAGTTGATTAATTGCAAGGTGATGAATCAGTGATTCGTGGTGTGTAGTGGAATTTATTGTTAATTCCCCTCAATTTTGATTATTCACGATATTGAGCATCATTTCTGTGTCTGATTTGGGGTTCATGCTTTCAGTTTTGCAATCTGATTTTGTTTATGTTAGTTCAGTCACTAATTCCATTCGTCGTGTTAGTAAATCAATTGCGAGGCCATGAATCAGTGATTTTCATGGTGTTTAGTTGAACTTATTGTTGATACCACTCAATTTTGATTCATCACAGATATCTTGTTTTAGCTGTACGATTTTCGAGCATCGTTACACTATCTGTCAAGGGTATATGTTTTCAGTTTTGCAATCGGAGTTGTTCATGTTTGTTCAGTCACTAATTCCATTCTGCGTGTTAGTATATTAATTACGAGGTGAATCAGTGATATTCGTGGTGTTTATGTGAGTTTTTGTTAATTCCACTCAAATTTGTTTTTTTTTTGGCTATTTCTTGTTTTGTACGATTTTCGATCATGATTATACTGTGTGATTTAGGGTAAAGGTTTTCAGTTTTGCAATAGCAGTTGTTTAGTTTAGTTCAGTCATTGATTCCATTCGTGTGGTTATATTGGTTTGGTAAATTGCTTGCAAGGTACTGAATCAGTGGTTTTAATGGTGTTTAATTCAATTTATTGTTAATTCCACTCAATTTTGATTTATCACGATTCACGATATTTTGTTTTAGCTATACCATTTTCGAGCATATTACACTGTCTGATTTAGGGTATATGTTTTCAGTTTTGCAATCAGAGTTGTCTATGTTAGTTCAGTCATTAATCATATTTGTGTGTGTTAAATTGTTTTGGTAAGTTAGGTGATAAATCAGTGATTTTCGTGGTGTTTAGTTGATTTCATTGTTAATTAAACTCATTTAAAAAAAAAATATTGTCACGGTATCTTGAGCTGTACGTTTTCGAGCACTATTACACTATGTGTACATACTTTCAGTCTTGCAATCAGAGTTATTTATGTCAGTGTGATTTCTGATTTTCAGTCTTAGTTTCACTTGTATGTGATATATATGTTTGCTTGATTAATTGCAAGGTACTGAGTCAGTAATGTTTATGCTGTTGATTTGAATATTGTGCTGTTAATTGCACTCGGAGAGAATTGATTGGTGTATTTTGAGCGTCCTGTGATTGATTCATGACTCCGGGATTATATGATTTTCAAGCATGATTTCTGATCTGATTTAGGGGTATATCTTTCTGAATTTGCAATTAGAGCTGTTTATGTTAGTGTGATTTCTGATTTTTAGTTGTTAGTTCCACTTGTGTGTGTTATATAGGTTTTCTTAATCAATTGCAAGGTACTGAATCAGTCATTTTTATGATGTTTAGTAGAATTAGTATATTGTTGATTCACTTGGAGACTATTTCGAGCCTGCTGGCATTAAGGTGTAGGTATTTGCTGTTGAACAACTTAAAATTAGATTGACAGCAACATATTTGTAGGTAAGACTTAAGAGTATGGCTGCTGATTTATTACTATCATATTCTTTTCTTTTTTTTTTTTTTTAAACGGAAAAATTATAATTACTATTTTATTCTGATAAATGCTAATAATCCGACATGGGTGTATTGACTGAGAATTGATTTTAGCTCTACTTGAATTTTGCTTTCTACTTTAGCTTTGAATGTTGTTTAGGTTTTACGATCTTCCGGCATGATTACAGTATCTGATTTAGGGTTTATGGTTTCAATTTTTCAATCTGAGTTATTTATGATAGTGTGATGATATCTGATTTTAGTCATTAATTTCGGTTGTGCCTGTTATGTCATTTTGCCTAGTTGTAAGGCACTGAACAGTAATTTTTAGCTGAATATATTGTTAATTAATTGCACAATAGCTAGATGTTTTCTGTCAAATAACTTAAGATTAGATTGACAAACCACATCTTTGTAGGTAAGATTATGGGCTGGTGATTTATTACTGCAATTTTGATAAATGCTAATTTTGCATGGGCGTATTGATTGGGAATTGCTTTTTGCTCCACTTAATTTTTGCTTCTGTTCGTGTATTTTTTAGCCATGTCGTAACATAAATTTGCGAGTTGCATCACGAATTTGTGTGTGCTAAAGGGACTGATGCTTCTGGTTGAGTACCTTAAGATTATATTCTGATCTTTGTTAATGTTTCTCCTCACCTCAGAAGGGATCAGAGCTATGCGTGTGGCCTGGAATGAGACAACTTTGCCTAAGAAAGAACCTATTGTACGGCTTTATGAGGCTCTTCTCCATGCCTTTCAAGACCTTGCGTAGTGTTAGCCGGACTGTTAGCGGTGTTTCCAATTTCTGCAGCATTACCAATTCGTCAAATAGTTTGCAAATTGAACTGGTGAGTCATGGACACAGTTGCAACGAACATGACATCTATATTTTCGTGACCCAGCCTCGATATATCTGGTCTGGCATTAAGGAACAGTATAGGGTGTATAATTACATTACAGACGTAGTTGTCGGCCAAAACTTAAGGTTCATCTAAGTTGATCATGTTCAGTTTAGTTTGAAGCTCATCTGCCTCTTTTGATGCCCCTCAAGCAATCATTCTAGCTTTACTTTTTTAGCTCTGTTTGTAAATGTCTTTTAGTAAAAGTTTTAAAGAAGTCCAATATTCTCCATATGAGCATCTGCATTATGCAGGCATATTTCTGCAAAGTAGGTGCTTTCCCTAGGTGCACTGCACGCAATTAATATGCTTGTATATTTCTTGTAGGTACCATGCCTTCAAGATAACTATGCCTATATATTACATGATGTTAATACCGGAACGGTTGGAGTAGTTGATCCTGCTGAGTCAGTCCCTGTTATTAACGCACTGAACAGGAAAAATTGGAATCTTAATTACATACTGAACACTCACCATCATCATGATCATACTGGTGGTAATTTGGATTTAAAATCCAGGTATGGTGCAAAGGTATGTTATTGTTACCTTTTGTAGTCAATGACCGTCACGTGCACCAAAATATCGAAGCATGTATTTATATGCATGCACTATTTCGTGATACTTCATGTGGAAATGTTGAACTTACAATACAGTCGATAGTGGAGCTCATCTCGTAATATGGTTGAGTCCTAGTATATTTCCAACCATGCTTTTGGTACCATGATTAATGAGGTAATGTCATATAAGATAAGTCTTCTCAAACATGGATTCATGGTGATTTATGCCATAAACACACAATTCTAGACATCTGTGCACCTAAAACAGTGCAGTTACTACTCCTAGAAAGATCAGTTTTCTGGAAGGCCACACAACGTTCTTGATTTCTAGCCTAGATATTAAGGCGGAGAGAGAAATTCCCACTTGTGCTTGCAGCTTCTAGTTGATTGCTAAATGGCATGATTAATTTGCTATTGATTCCGTTGCAATCCCATGGGGTTCTATGTTTTCTTGGGGAATGTTTATGCTTCAGCTCACACGGCCTGGTAATTATATGCTGACAACGATGATTTGTTAACACTACTGACTGCATTCTCTAGGATTTACAAACCTACAGGAGTACTTGTGTGGATAAAGCCCTCTATATTCAACTCCCAATTAGATCTGTTCCTTCTTTCTGATGTTCCTGACATTGTTGGTTTGAAGTGCTGTCAGCGAGAGTCGTTCTTGGTGGGAGAAGGAATTCAGGGGAGAAACAATATTTGTGTGCTATAAATTGTCCGCACTTATAGTATTAGAGAGTGAGGGGAGGTTGAGCTGCAGTATCTGGAACTAGCTTTGAAGTGTCTGCTAGCTTCTCTGTCTGGGGTTGCACTAGGCAGTTCTCAGAGAGAAATTAATATCCTTGTTTAGATGGCATGTTATTCCGGAGTTGCACGTGCAACATCTTCCCCTCTTTTAAAACTGAGTCTCCAGTCAGGGTGTGAGTGGTATGCATTATTAGATTGCTGAACTTTTTAAGTAGAATTCTTAAGGATCATATTTTCCCTATTGAAACATCCCTCCTGTGCCCAGCTTTGAGTCATTAATATTAAGTCGGCCTACCATATTTCTTTTTTATGATTTCTTCTTTGATGCATAATGAGTCTAATTTGGTCTGTCACGTGCATAGCCAATTTTGAATGTCACAAATTTTATCCTGAACACACACACACATACACATATTGGTTCAGTTCTCTACATTATTATTAATCCATGGACTGCCTCTTTATGCCCTTCTAGGTCATTGGATCGGCTTTAGATAAGGAAAGAATTCCTGGCATTGACATAGCTCTTAATGATGGAGACAAATGGATGTTTGCGAGCCATGAGGTTTCAATTATGATGACTCCGGGGCATACAAGAGGTTGGAAATAGATGATTCAGTATTGTTTTTAGTTGAATTGTGAGACGTATCATACAGTAGTTCTTTGGCTTGCTTTAAAATATGCTATGTTGTGTCAGTTGCAAATTCATTATTGTGCTTTCTAGATTTAACCACTTGGGTTTCGGGAAAAATAGATATGATTGTCAATAGGTCTCATAGTTTCTTGTAAAAGATATTAAGTACTTCTGTTGCTTCTTTTTCTCTCTTGGGTTACAATAATTTGGGTCTCGTATCTGGATGATGTTGTGTCCGGACTAATATTTCTGAAGTGATATTTTTTATGGAAAATTTTTGTGCAATATGGCTGTAATATCCATGGTTATATAAGTATTCAAATGTCATCATTTTCAAGTGAGCGGTGGTATCCAGTTATAATTTACATGGAACTGACGGAAGTCGTATATATTCATGCAAAAGGAATATTTGACCTCTACATGCATCTTCATGTTAGGTTCTTTGCATTATTGCATATATAGTTACATACTGCATTTGACTCATTGCCTGTAACATAACATTTTGTCGAACCATTACATTGCCAGTTACACGTCTTTCCGTAAACATGCTAACTTAGACTAGTGATTGTAACTCTTGCTATTGTTGTTTTTACATCTGTCATTTATTCTTGTTTGTGTTGCATTCAGGACATGTCAGCTTCTACTTTTCCGGGTCAAAGTCAATTTTTACAGGCGATACTTTGTTCAGTTTATCATGTGGCAAACTTTTTGAAGGAACTCCGGAGCAGGTGATTTGTTTTAGTTAATAAGTTCTAAGAAATCTATTGTTATTTGTGTGTCCTGTTATGCCCTTCCCCAACTGGTTTCGTTTTACTCCTTGTGATTGATTGCTAATTCCTGATGGTCTCTGTTGAATATTAGTCATTTTGCAGAATCTGTTAATATTATACTATCAATACAAGTATACGACTTATTCTATAAAATGCAAGTGGGACAATTCTCATTCGGAGATCTAGTAATTCTTGCTAGGTGGGTGCGTGGTTGGTTTGAGACCTGACAAATATAATGAAATTTACAGTATTGTGTTTCCATGTTCATTTCGTAACACAAATGAAGGAAAATATATGTGTGCTGTTGCTGTGTAAGTACCAGAGGATATGATAGGGGTGAATTTGTTATCTTTCCAAATTGTCATTGCACTCTTTCTTGGCTGTGATTTCAGTTTATATTAAGAAAAAGACATATATATAAATGTTTTGTCTTGGACACTTATAATTGATGTTATTTGAGCATGTATGCTTCTGCCCCACACACCAGGGGGTGCACAGTGGGGCAGCGCCACCCCCCACCCCCGCGGGTGCGCGCCTCCCGGTGCATGAATCTCTCTATGTTGATCTTTCTTATAGTTGTGAACTTAATGTTGCAACCTGCTTCAACTTTTCCATATTAAACTCTAGTTTCCAGTAAGACGGCTACATATATATCATCAGCTTGATCCCTCTGATTTACCCAATCAGGATAGGATCATCTCATTAGATAGTATCCCGGGCTTTCTTTCCCTCTCGTTACCTCCTATCACACTTTTAACCATGTGCTACTAATCTGAAAGTCTCAAAACTCTTTATTTTATTGCAGACCAGATCTTGTGAACTACTAGTATATAAATATTGAAAAAAAAAACTTTTCTTTACAGATGCTTTCTTCGTTGAGGAAAATTGTATCCCTGCCAGATGACACTGATGTATATTGTGGTCATGAATACACACTGGTAAGTAACATATGCGTCTCACTCGCTCCTTTATTGATATTCTTAA
Organism: Plantago coronopus; assembly: GCA_036897195.1. NCBI lineage: Eukaryota > Viridiplantae > Streptophyta > Magnoliopsida > Lamiales > Plantaginaceae > Plantago > Plantago coronopus. The sequence goes on along the minus strand of JAYMSL010002631.1, from coordinate 4,261 downwards.
GCGGATTTTTGAATGGAACTGTAATTGATTGACCTGTTAAACAGAGTAATTCCAAATTTGCACTAGCGATAGAACCTGGAAATAAGGAGTTGCAATCTTATGCTGCCCACGTTGCTCACCTGCGGAACAAGGGCTTACCAACGGTATTTCCTAAATATTTCAATATTTAGATGAATTTCTATAATGCAGATTCAGTTTTATTTAAGTGAGCAATGCTTTACCATACATACTTGGTTACTCGTTTACATTTGAATTGAAGTATATGAAAAAGTTCGCAATGTTGCCTTTATGTGTGCAGCCTAGAGCCATAAACTATATGGTCTTTCATCACCTGTTGTATGTTACCGCTGAATTTTTGCAAGTTGTCCGGAAAAAGATGAAATGAAAAGTTGCATTTCTTGATTTTTCTACTTCTCACAGTGATATATGTTGGTTGACATTCATGTATTACAGATCCCTACCTCATTAAAGAAAGAGAAGTTATGCAATCCATTCCTCCGCACATCAAGTATGGAAATCCGGCGTTCTTTGAAGATTGTGGAGTCTGCGGATGATGCAGAGGCCTTAGCTGCTATCCGTCAAGCTAAGGATAACTTCTAAGTTGAGTGAGGCAGGGGAACCATGTCATATTTCTATGATATCCGTCTAGGTCATGGAAACTGATAACCGAGGCCCGTGCATTGGTGGATTGACCTGGACTGTGAAGATGGTGCACTGAGGAGTACAATTCTACATATGTTGCACAGTATAGGAAGAATGACTCTAAATATGTAATGGAATAAAATATGCACAGATCCATCTATTGTTCGCATTGTGTGATTACCCAACAAGCTGAGAAGCTCCTGTTTTAACACATTTCAAGTATTCTATAATGATTTCCAATCTGACTAATTGTCATTATGATTCAATATTTTCTCTAGGTTTTAGAACCCGCTATTAGGGAAACAAATGTAAACGCTGTAGGAGACACAATGGTTTTGCAATTCAGAGGTGGGGAAGGTGGATACAAAATAAAGGTGATGATGCGAATATGGAGCAATATCTGATACTCCCTCCGTCCCACAAAACATTACCCGTTAGGGTTTGCGCGCAGTTTAAGAAAATGAGTTAAAGTAATGGAGTTAAAATGAAAAAGTAAGTGGGGTAGTTTACTTTTTGAAAATGTGTGGTGATAAAGAATCTATTGATGTGTGGGGTAGTTTCCTTATTTGGTAATGGATAAAGTTTTGTGGTACATTAAAAAATGGAAATTAGTTTTGTGGGACGGAGGGAGTAGTGATATACTCTTCCAAAATATAGGTTAAACTAATACTGTATGATGTTTCCTGTTCTTCCATAACCCGTCAGCAGGGGCGGAGCTATTCAGGAGCTAGGTGTGTCTTTAGCTACACCTAAACTCTGAATAAGTAGTATTTTAGTACTAATAAGTTAAGAAAATTTGTTTGGTCTAGTGGTTCTTTAGTTTCAAACCAGCCTGCTTGAGTTCGAACTCTACTAGTAACCTATTTTGCATGTTTTTTCCATCTATTCTCTTTTAGATATATTCCTTCTTATTTTGCATGTTTTTTCATCTATTCTATTTTAGATATATTCCTTCTTGTTTTTTTACTCTGACCCTTATATTCAGCCACATGTTAATTCTCGTTCCATCTATTCTCTTTTAGATATATTCCTTCTTGCATGTTTTTTCCATCTATTCTCTTTTAGATATATTCCTTCTTGTTTTTTACTCGGACCCTTATATTCAGCCACATGTTAATTCTCGTTCCATCTATTCTCTTTTAGATATATTCCTTCTTGTTTTTTACTCTGACGCTTATATTCAGCCACATGTTAATTCTCGTCCTGGCTCCGCCCCTGCCCGTCAGATAATAATTTTGGCGGATGGAAACATCTAATCACTAGATTGCATTGTATGCGCTTCAGCTTTGCAGGACAGGCCCTATTGTTGATCACTTAAATCCTGTAATAGTTTGAGATTGATAGTTTGAAAGTTGATTACTATCATCTTTCCATTTTCCTTTGGTTTATCGTTCTGAGCTGATGCTGCTCATAGTGGCCTATTTATTAAGACTGGTGATAGTTGCATTTTCCCATGTTCTTTTGTCAGGTAAATATTGATGTTGCTGCTCTTGCTCTTAGCCTGGCAAGGAGTGTTACTGAACCTGAACTTCAACACTATTCACCTAAGAAATTATTTAATGCATGTGTTCTCAATACTTTGGATTACAATTTTCCTGAGTGGGTTCATATAGGTAGTTCCAATGAATGAGTGCCTTTTGTCATTCACAAAATTTAACATGTAGGTAGTTCCAATTAACAAGTTTGCTATTGGTTGAGCTACATTCTTGCTTGCACTAGTTAAGCTTTGTAGTCCTGAAGGATCCCAGCTTACACTTGAAGGTATCATTGTGAAGAGTGAACCCCTGCGCTATTAACTTACGTGATAAGGTAAATCCCCTCCCTCACACTTGAAGAAACTTATGACATGTTTATATGCTTGTGTGAGTTCTGTGGGCATGGTCGTGTGCATGATTGTATGACCTTAGGTCGGTATCCTGTATATTGGAGTCTTTCGTTTGTGTGCTCCAACTTATTCTTTTGAATAGGTTTGGGGAGGTCATTGTAATTATTCGTCTCCTTGTTAAGTACTTAACAAGTGTCTGTAAGTATTCGTATTCTTGACTTGCTTGCAAAATAAAAAAACATTAAAAAACATATGAGTTACCCTACTCTATATTGTGTATCGTGAGGTTATCCCTTGCTGGTGGGAGGAAAAATCCTTGGTATTCGGAGCCAACATTGCAATGTGTGTAATTTGAGACACATTGTATGGCTATCCTTTGCGGTGGGATAGAGTACTCCTTGGTATTCGGAGCCAAGCACGCATTGTGTAATTTGAGACAATGCTGGTCACAATCACCCCGAGGTAATTGCAAAAACAATATGTTAGAAAAAATAAATAAATATATAAATAAAAAAATTAGAGAAAAGAATAAAGTAAGCAAGCAAGTTCTTGTCTAGTGTTGTAAATTCTACCGTGTATGTCTACCGACCAGTAGTTGATCCAATCCTCTTGTGAGACATGTTTTGATTACAGAAGCTTAGGATGAGTCTTAGAGTTGTGTACCTGATCACGCTCTTAGTTCTTTCCTAGCTTATCTATGTGTTGTATGTCTTGCTTGAGAAGTGGCCAGATAAGTCCTTTGATTTGTGAGGCATAGCATAGCCCCCTAACGTGAGTTCACCCATAGTGTCTCCTTAGAGTGTAGGTCTTTTTAAGACCAGGATCCGGATAGTGACTCCATGGTTTAACCAAGTGCATTACGGAATGTATGCCTTCGCAATAGAGGCGCACTTCTACCTATCGACTAGTTAGAGTCGGTATGGTTTTAGTTCACTTATCTTTGGTAGATTTAATAGGTTGATCAATACGCTTGGCAAGCGACTTCTTTATGTCTATGTGTTGCATTTAGATAGAGTCAGTTTGCTTGAGGACAAGCAAAGGGTCGGTTTGGGGATCTGATGAAGACCACTTGCGTCTGTTTCATCAGGGTGCTTTTACCGTCTTTTGTGAGTCTTTTAGCTTCTTTTTTCGTCTTTTTTAGAATAGAATCACATTTTTGTGTTTTGATGCTTTTCAGGCCCTTAGGTGCAATTTGGCATTTTTGGGAGGTATTCGGTGCTTTTTAGGCACTTTTGAGCTTACGGACTTCCAATCACTTTCTGAGGGGTACCTAGGACCTTAATAAAGCCATGACGAACTTTAGAGATGGAGATTGAAGGAGAAAAGCAAGTGTTGGAGTTAGGTGAGCCGCCAAGACCATCCTCGCGCCTCACGTAACAATCTGATCAACACCACTCAGCAGAGCACATCTGGCGAGCCGCAGTGCACCAGTTGGCGCGTCGCCAACTGATGGACGTCATTTTGTCCAACAAATAAATTTGTTAAGCCAAGACTAACAGACTTAAACACTATAAATAGTGTAGAGTAAGCTAATCCCGAGTGTCGGTCTCTCAAGGAATTAATTAAGCTAAAGTTGCAATTGCTAGAGCTAATTGACACTTAACTAGAAAGCAGGTAAATAGTTTTTGGGTTTCCCCGATAGCGCAAGCAGGTTTACGAACTAATAGTAGATGAACTAAGAACACGGAATAACAACTAACAAATATGAATACGAACTTGTCACGGGAGATAAAGGTGGCAGTGATAGTGAATCAATGTTACTAGCCCTAGCATGCGATGGATGAATAAATAGCT
>JAYMSL010002630.1:0-13901 GCA_036897195.1 Plantago coronopus | reverse complement strand
TAAAGATTTTTTTTTTAAATTTGAAATTATTTTTTTTATTGTAAATTAAATTTTTGGATTTTTTTTATTTTTTTTTGAATTATTATAAATTTTTAAAACATCTTACATTTAAATTTAAAAAATATAAACCAGATTAATTGTGAGCGCGACACGTGTCACTTTTTTTTTCATTTTTTTAAACTCCGGCTGACACGTCATCACATTTACCTGAAAATTGGCCGGAGTACCAAAAATGGCCAAGTGGTTGAATTAGAGTACCAAAAATGGACAAGGCCGTTCTAGTGTACCAAAACTGGCAATATACCTTTGTAATGTACCAAAAATGAAATTTTCCCGAATATTTACAGTAAAAAAATACACGGGTATTAATTTTGAGTAAAATGTTAGTAGTGGTTTTGAAAAGTAGATATATTTAACAGTACTGGATTTGGTCTAAAAAAGAAAAACATTACTCAATTTGAAAAGTTAGTGATATTATTATTTTGAATATATTTATTATTTTTGGTGAAAGTAATATGAACTAAATTTGAAATGATAAACTTTAAATGCGACAATTAAACTGAGAATGGGAAGCTTCGAACAAGATGGAAGAAGTACTAATCCACTACAGGTGACGACATTACATGGTTTTAACTACTCCCTCTATCTCATAAAACTTTACTCACTTTCGTAAAATAAACCTTCTATTTCTTCTATTTCAGTCACTCGGATATTTTAAATCTCAAATTGGTCGCTGCAGCTTTAATTCTTCTTAGTCCTTTGAATTATTTTAATTTCAATTAGGTCCCCTAAAACTTTAGTTCTTCTTTCATCTGTAACTTCCACAATCCAAACCTCATCATTTTACAGAATCATGGCCATGGCAGAGCTTGCAACTTGGGATCAAATCGATCGAGCTGAAAGGTCATTTTGCCTACCACAAACGTTTCTCTTTTCGATTGCGTCAATTAGCTTATCTTCGTAATTGAAATCTTATCTTTTGCTCAATTTGCAGTTATCTAGTATGTTCTATGTTTGATGAAGCAAGTACTTTATCTTCTTCCGTTCTGAAACGGTTGATTGCCGATTTTCGACAAGAAAATGAGTTTGATGACATGGTGGAGTCAGCTGGGATGGTTCTTGTGCAATCCTTGCGTGAATTGGGAAAGTAATTTTCTTTCGATTCAGCTTGAATTTGCCTAGTTGGTGTTAAACTTGTATGATATGTAGTACTTGTTTCTGCTTTCGCAGGACGCCGGAGATAGTGAAGGAGCTTAAGCTGTTGTTCGGTTCGATTACCGCCATTCCTGTTGAAGTCTTTCTTACTGGGTAGCTTCACTTGTGTCCTTCACTGAATTGTTAGCCTTTTGATCTGTACAATGGCTTGATGTATATGAATTCAAGAATTTGAATGTTGTGATACACGATTTAGTGTATTCTGCTATTACGATTTTAGTATTTTTTGAATCTGGTAGAAGATTTGAGTAGAAATGGGTGGACATCACTGTTACTGAAGTGATTTCAACCAGTGGTGGTAATGTGGTATTGTTCAATCGATATTCGATAATAGGTCCTTAAGTTCCGAAGGCTCAGGAAGTATTAGCTAAGCTCTTGTAGATTTTCTTTCACTGTGTGTATACTTAAATTTGTGAATTATATTAGTTTTTAATCGAAATGTATGTTGTAATTGTGGATAACTGGAATGTTGTTTATGCTCTTCAGGGTGTGTTTTCAGACACTGGAATGCTCCACTGTTGCTAAAAGCTCTCTTGAGGAATTTCTGAGCAGCTGGAGCTATGAGGATGAACGGTACTGTGCTAACTCGAATAATGAAACTGTTTTCATTGAAGTTGACAAGTATCTGGAAGTTGTAGACCTGTATGTGATAACACTTCTTGCCTTGACATTAAAAAAGACCGATCTTGCTATCTCTTGGGTGAACAAGGCAATGCTACCTGTCGAGAAGCGCCAGGTAAAATAATAATCTGTTGTCATAATACTTTTATACCAGTTTGCAGAACTTCAGTTATAATGTTATGAACATATCTTTTTGTGATCACTCGTATGATCCGTCTATGGCCTTAACACCCAAAAATTGAAAGAATATCTTTGAACTTACTTGATTATTGCCACACATGTTTACCGATAGATATACAAATCATTTTTTATAATCTTTTATATCAGCATACAATTGGCTGTTGAAAAACTAGTCTATTTATTTCGGATAAAAATTCAACTTACTGTTTTAATAATTGGATTAGAAGGGTCAATCATTTGTGATGGATATTCATGATCTATGGGATGGTTGGGTGATTCTTAATTTCTAGTCAGAAGATTCGATGCAAGTTAAAGGTTTATACTATTTCGCGTCCAAAGTACGCTTTGCTTGAGCTCAGTACTTTACTGTATAAAGTCTGCTACCAATGTGGCTTGGTGCTTTTCTGCAGGCGATTTTCTCATGCATACAACAATTGTTGATAAACTGATTAGTATCTGGATATTTTTGTCATTAGTACCGAGTAAACTTTTTGTGAGAATAGTACCAAGTAATTGGCTCACTCACTTTCTAAATCTCTCTCTTTGGGTTTTTAGGAACTTTTGAGGCGAATAAGTTCCATGAGTCCTACGAGTTCCTCTCAAACTTCTTCATCTCCGCTGTTGCCAAATGAACATAATCCCATGTTCGATTCCTTAGGAGATCAAAAATCTAGTAGACATGGATCAGCAGACGTTTCAAGCGAAAGGAGTACTACAAAAGAAGAAATACTGAAATTGTCTCGGCAAAGAGATCCAGTGTTGTCTTGGTTTCCAGCCATTAACATAAAGTTTGGTAATACTCGGTTAGCTTTACCAACTGGGAAAATCCTGCTGGCATCGCTCTTGTTGCTTATTTTTTATGCCACTCGGAAAAGGCACGCTGCAGTAAAGAGGTAAAGTATTTCCCCTGAATCTGTTTCCATAGTAATCGAATAATAACTGATGAATCTATGATTCTGCGGAAGTTGTAAGCTCTGTGAGCACCATGTAATATTGTGTACGTATGTATTGCAGAGTTTTGTCAGAGAAGGTTGTTGCCATAAAAAAGGGCATGGTGGATCTGTGGCAACTTGCATTCTCATACCAAGTGAACCCTCTTGCAGCTGTGCAGCCCCTCCCCAACACAATGCCCAGAAGCCGGTGAATGGTGATGCATTTCTCCATCATCCATCTTACGTCTTTAATGCTTCTTTGCATTATAGTTTACTAAACGATACCAGAAGAAATAATCGCCTACATATTAATTCTGTTTCAATTCAGAATGCTGTTCTTGATGGCCATTATTAGAATTTTCAAGTGTTTCCATGTTGATTTCGAGTGTTTTAAACATCGGATATCAACTGTTGAAAAACATGTTAATTTTAGTTTGTCACATAATCGTATCTGAGATGAATGCGCGATACACTCGATACTAGTATGGTGAGTATTTTTAGGATTATGCATGAAATAGGATATGAAATCCAATCCAGGTATAGCATGACCTGTGAAGCGAAAAGAAAGCAGAGGACAATGTCAACCTGAGGTTAACAAGTAGTTACCATTTGTCAAAAGTGTTTCAAGTCATTTGTACAAGCACTATTATTAGTACTTTCATTTTCTCACATGCTCTCATTTTGTTCCTCTGCTTTCCTAGCCTGCCCTGAGAGAATCTCCCTTATCTGTCGTATAATCAATACGGGCGCCAGGCGCGCACCTGCAACCGCTAGTGTTGCGCTTGCGCCTGAGCTTTCTGTCATGTCAAAGCGCATGAACGTCATTCTACTGCTCATCATTTTCTCCAATTTTCTATCTGTGCTAAGTGATTCAGACGCGGAGATTCTGCGCAGGTTCAAAGAGTCCCTTGAGAATGCTGATGCATTGTCAGGTTGGGACGACGTTGCAAAAGAGCCCTGTGACGGGGATCGGGAGGTATGGAACGGTGTTTTATGTGGTAACGGTAGTGTTTGGGGGCTTAGGCTTGAGAATATGGGATTAGGGGGTGAAATTGACCTTGACACGCTTGCAGAAATGAAGAATTTGCGGTCTGTAAGCTTTAAGAACAATAACTTCGAAGGGCTTTTTCCGGACTTGTCTAAACTTGGATCGCTGAAAAGTCTCTATTTGTCGAACAATCGATTCTCCGGTGAGATTCCGGCTGCTACGTTCATGATGCTGTCGTTGAAGAAAATTTCCTTGGCGAACAACCTGTTTACGGGTCTGGTTCCTGTATCGTTAGCTGCCTTGCCTAGGTTGATGGAGCTGAGACTGGAAAATAACTCATTTGAAGGAACGGTTCCAGCTTTTCGTCCTGGCAGGTTGAGAGTGTTCAACGTATCCAACAATCGTTTAGCTGGCAAGATCCCTGATAGCCTAGATCATATCCCTGTTTCTGCGTTTTCTGGCAAGTTTCAGATTCTTTTCCTTAACATATATATTCGGCTCGATTGAGATTAATGTTCGAACACTCTTAAACAGGCAATGCAGAGTTGTGTGGACCGCCACTGACAAACCCGTGCAGTCCTGAGCATCAACCACTTTCCATGGCAACAATAATAACTGTCATCGTGTTGGTTGGTGTGGCACTGGCAGCTCTTGTAGCCGTGGTCATCATCCTCATCATTGCCCGTCGCAAGCAAGCATCCAAAAAACCCGAGCGCACTCTCTCCCCAGGGGATCTGGAGAAACTCCAAGTTGACTCTGCTGCTCATGCTGATAATCCTGAACAGACCAAGAAGTCAGGTCAGATCGTACGGCTCACTTTCCTGAAAGAAGACAGGGAGAAATTCGACATGTCTCATTTGCTCAAGGCATCAGCAGAGATTCTAGGGAGCGGTGTATTTGGATCAACTTACAAGGCTAGCCTAAACGATGACCTAGTGATCGTCGTAAAAAGATACAAGCACATGAACAATGTTAGCAGAGAAGAGTTCAATGAACACATGCAAAGGCTGGGCAAGCTTGATCATCCTAATCTGCTTCCTGTTGTGGCTTTCTACTACAGAAAAGAGGAGAAGCTCATGGTTACTGATTTCGTCGAGAACGTCAGCCTTGCTGTTCATCTTCATGGTACTAAAGCTCACTCTTAACTGCACTTAATCCATATGAGAACGTAAAACCATATGCGTTCTATTATATGAAGTCGTATCTGTTTTGGTTTATTATCTAAAACTTATCGAAAGACTGAACTTGGTGCTGCATTTCTTATGCTAGCCAAAAGGTCGCGCAAATATAACAGCCCAGATTGGCCGACACGGCTGAAGATCGTGAAAGGAGTATCCAAAGGCTTACAGTACCTGAACGACGCGCTCCCAAGCATTACAGCACCCCACGGTCATTTGAAATCCGCGAACGTTCTGTTAGACAATTCCTACAACCCTATCCTCACAGACTATGGACTAGTTCCTGTAGTCAATCAAGAAGAGGCACATGTACATATGATTGCCTACAAATCCCCGGAATACAAGCACAGCAAGCGGATCACCAAAAAAACCGATGTATGGAGCTTCGGTGTCCTAATCTTGGAGATCCTGACAGGTAGGTTTCCGTCAAACTTCCTGCAACAAGGGACTGGGAGTGACGTGGACTTAACCACGTGGGTGGAGTCTGCGTTGAACGATGAGAGTAACGTAGGAGAGGTTTTCGACAAGGAGATGAAAGAGACGGAGAATGCTGAAGGGGAGATGATGAAGCTGTTGAAGATAGGTTTGAGTTGCTGCCAGACGGAAGTTGACAGGAGACTGGACATCAATGAAGCTGTTGAAAAGATTGAGGAGATTAAGGAAAGGGATTAACAGTTTGACACTGTTACAGCTGCTTTTGTTTTGCTGTTTGAGTTAGCTTTTTAGGGCATAGATGAACTTCTACTCATACATTTCTTGAGTTTGGTATAGTAGATGAAAAGATTTAGATTTTTGCAGACATTTCTGAGGAAATGTTCAAGTAGTTTTGGTTATAGTTAAAGATTTTGTATAGGACTTAGGGACAGGACTTGTTAAATACTTGCTTCAGGTCATTTGTACATTGTGATTCTGTAAATATATATTGATACTTGCAGGCTCTGATCGATTTGCCTAAAAATCTCGTAATCTGAACTTGATAAATCTAACTGAATTTGTTTTAAGTATATATTCAACTAGACAAACCAGAACTGAACTAAGATGAACTGAACCGAACGTAAATGGTGTAGCTAAATACTTGCATCAGATCATTTGCAGTTTCTGTAAATACATATTTACTCATCTTAATTTTCAACATAGAGATCATAGAACGTACTCAGTTTTCTCATAGCCCAGACCTATGATGAACAATCAAATCAACAAAGAGATTCATTTCAGCGCGAAGGTGAACACCAGTTCACAGAACAGTTTGAGTTCGCTCACATTGAACGCCGACTCAGATTCTGTTAGCATCAGAACAGAGAGCGTAGGGTGGCTTTGTGAGGGTGAGTGAGAAGCTCGATTAGCAAGGGATACGAGTAAAACTGTTATGCGAATGAATAACAAAGAATAGATGTTCGCTTCAGGTTCTAAAACTTCACCTGGAAACAAATAACACAAACCTGGAGTCATGCAAAACATATTACATCCTTGAATCTTCACTAATTAGCGGAAAACAATACAATCAGGCAACTCATTGACCGTTATATTTCAGTTACCTTAATTCAGGGTCACAAAAGAAGTATGCATTTCCAATTCAATCAATCTATCTAACTAATTCCTTGTGAAAAACATGGCAAAAAATTACACTATATAAGCACGACCGTACAAGCAAATAATCATAAACTGCTTTCAATTCATGCAAAATGAAGGTGATCATAAACAGTTCTTGCTTAGTCCAGCCAGCTGAACCAACCTGGAACGGCTGCATGCCGTTGACAGAACCAGATCAAACAGGAGTCCTAATGCATGTTCCAACAATCTACTTCTACAGACCTTCCAAGAACTGGCTCACAGACAAAGACACCATTATAACAACCCTAAAAACCTCACTAAGCAAAACATTGGTGCATTTTTACCCGTTAGCTGGACGTGTTCGCTGGCTAGCTGGGTCTCGCCTCGAGCTAGATTGCAACAGCAAAGGTGTTCAGCTAATTGAGGCAACATCTGACACCAAGTTGGATGACCTTGGTGATTTCAGTCCCTCTCCTGATTTTAACTACCTTATTGCTCAAATAGACTACACGGCTCCTATTGAAGATATACCACTCCTGATTGTGCAGCTAACGAAATTTACATGTGGTGGAATCAGTCTAAGCTATAACATATCTCATGCGGTGGTTGACGGGCACAGCGCCCTCCATTTCTTCTCAGAGTGGGCAAGGCTAGCTCGTGGGGAGCCATTAGGCACCCCACCTTTCCTAGACAGGAGAGCTTTCCGTGCTGGAGAGCCTCCATCAGCACAAACACAATGTCACAACGACCAGTTCGAGCCTCCACCACTCATCATAGGTGAGTCAAGTAGAGAAAATGAGTCTAAGAAAGAAACAGCTCTTGCCATGCTGAAATTGTCAAAACACCAAGTTGAAATGATCAAGAATGAAGCAAACAGTACACGGCCACAAGAGAACAGCCCCCGTGCCTATACTAGGTATGCAGGGAAATAGACAGGGCGTGAAGTGCAACCGTCCCACAAAGTCTTCTCCCTTCTTTTCTCCTTTTCTTAAAGGGATCCTTTATAAAATAAAAAAAAATTAAATAACACAAATTTCATTTCTATAGGTATGAATCCACTGCGGCCCACATATGGAGGTCAGTGACAAAGGCGCGCCGCCACTTGCCCGAGCAACCAACAGGAATGGGCATATGCGTTGAGGTACGCAACCGCATGAAGCCACCATTGCCAGAAAAATTCTTTGGCAATGCAATTGTTGATGTGGCTGCGAAAGGCCAGTCAGGAGAGATTGTAGCAAGCCCCTTGGGCAAAACTGCTAGCAAAATAAGAGAAGCGATTGAAAGGGTGACGAATGAGTACGTTCATTCGGCAATTGATTCCGTGAAGAACTTGGACGATTTATCAGGGTTGCAGGATATCCATGCATTGAAAAATAATCAGAGGCCATTCTATGGAAACCCAAACCTTGGAGTGATTAGCTGGATAGGGCTTCCACTACATGGGCTAGATTTTGGATGGGGAAATGAGTTTTCCATGGGTCCTGGAACACATGACGGTGACGGTGATTCCTTGATTATTTCAAGTTCTGATGGGGATGGATCATTAGTTGTTGCAGTATGTCTACAGGCTGAGTGTATAGAAGATTTCAAGAAATTCTTCTACCAAGACATAAATCAAACTAAATCAGCTTGAAATGCAGCTTTGAAAGGAGTATTGTTATTCTAGCAGGCTCATCACCTAATAAGTTCTGTTGAACAAATAAATTGAATTTCATTCTTGCAAACTTGGTATGTATGCCTAATAAATTCTTTTAGGAGCAATCAATATAACTAACCACAAAACTTGGTACACAGACGCCTAATAAGGTCTTTATTCTTGCTAAATTATGTAATGGCTGGATGTTATAGTAACCAGGAATGATTGGTTGTTTCACCAATGATTTTATGGATTCAAATTGTTAGTAGTTAGTCAATTACAACATTTTCAAGTAGATTTTATGTAATTTGGCATGTGTAATTTTATCAAAATTCAAAATTATAATTCATTTCAGCTGTCTTCAAACAAAAGATGGATCAGAAATCACGTTGTTTTTTTTCAGCTCTGAAACCCAGAACCATCACATAATTTTTTGATCTCATAATGGGTAGTATATATTTTATGCCGCATAGATACATCATAAGCATGCAATTATACGTAGGGCGTCTCATTGACATTCTCTCAACTTTTATTATCAGATGCTTAACAATTTCGAAAGCTATAATAGACAAAACATTGCCAAAACAGATAACAATAATAGATTGTTCAAACATTTGTCATTGGAAGCAATTCAACATGTGAAATGAATAAGGTAAACAAAGGTTTCCAGCAGCAAAGGAATGCCCTCGGTGGTCCGTAGTACAAATTTTCCACTTCATCCACATTTATTGCATACAACTGAGAAGCGCTTACCAGAATTTCCTATATGGTCTGCCAGCATCCTCATCTTGCATGTGCTGCCATCCAAATAATCAGTGTTATGTCAACTGAAGATACTTGCAATCAAGAACAAGGCTTGGTGTACAAGATAATTTGATGATATCTAACTATCAATTGCTCCGATTAAAGAAAGCAGCAAGTAAATCAAACAAACTCCCATTCATATCAGAAAAGCTACAAAAATCAAATACGAAACCATGCAGAGATCAGAGAGAGGAGCAGGTAGGGAGATAGAGTTCACTTGGAACAGGACAAACTTACAAGGATACATTGAGCTTAATTCATAAAGTGATTCCGACATTAAAAAGACTGGGGATAACCGCTAAAACATCAAACTGGCAAAACAACTGAACTACAATCATGTAAACGCATATATAGAGACACACATGATAGACAGTCAAAGCGTTCGTACCAGTAATTTTTTTTAAACTCTTGACATATTGCCTACCAACAACAATTTAAAAAATCAGTTAATCTGCATTATCGCTCAGACACAAGTAATTTGAGTTACAGAAGATTACAGCTCCGTGGTCTACACGCCATCATCACTGTAAAGCTCTAGTTAACTAGCCAAAATGTAGTAGTCTATGTTGTGGCAATTAGTTAACCCGCTTATATCACCTATTCACAATTTCTTCGTGTTGAGCTTACAATAGCTCCCACTATATACAACTTTCCATCTTGCATAATTATAATTATCCTAGAAACAAACAACAATGTAACTCCAAAAGTGACTTGCACAGCTTCAAAAGCTTGCTTCCATTAGCACTTAGATCTTCGAATTCAGCTTTAAATCACCCTGTTTCCTCTCGAAACCATTCAGTTACGTTTGTTATTCAACAAAATCCATCTAGCTCCAGATTTCACCACTATCAACAAGTCAATCACAAACACCACTACATTCACTCAGCAGCCCAATGTACCCAAGTGCAAATCCCTATTTCATCGAAACTAAACAAAAAACGATCTAAAAACTTATGCATACAAATTTCCCCCAAATGCCGAAAACCGATCACAACAAATTGAGCTTCATATCATCATACCATATCATATCATAAATAGGATCTGAATAAAGTGAGGGAAAATGAAAGAGAACTAACGAATTCTCTGACGATGCCTTTGTAGACGAGAACAGGCAAGGCGACGCCGAAGATTCCGATGATGGCAAAGTTGCGACGGGTCCAGCGGAAGTTGTGCTCGAGATTCTCCCTGGCGGTTCCCCAGTCTTCAATCCATCGGTTCTTGTTTGCTTCCATACCTCCACCCATCTTTGCGGCTTTGCTGTTGGCTCTGGTATCTCAGTCGTTATCAGCTCTAGTGCTGGGTTTCTGTTGTTGGGGACAAACACAATGGGGTAGATTGAGCTCCGATTTTGGAGAAGACTGGGGAAGTGATGGTAAATTGCATTTTTGTCCCTGGGCTTTGTGGGTATTATCAACGTGCCCTGCAAACAATGGCTTACTAAATATTTGCATTTTCCCCATTTTTATAATTGTTCTTTTACTATAGTTGAGGATTACAGAACTGAATTGAATAAATCTGAAGTGAAGATGTGTAGTACAAATTTAAACTGAATTTAATGGTCTGAACTTAAGTTAAAAAAAACAGAATCTTAATTAAACTGATAAACTATTTGTTTGACCAGCACAATTATTTGAATAAAAATAAATGGAAGTCTTTGATTGGTTCACCTTTTAGGTTCAGATCAGTTCAATTAGTTTATGTTTGATTAGTTTAAATTTGATTTTATACTTCGATTCAGTTCAATTTCATTCAGTTTAGCTCAGAGACTTTCTGTTCAATCAAGCAGAGAATAAGTATTGATTTGTGACAAACAAAATATCGTTTTTTAAAGGATTTCATGATTTTGCAATTTCCGTTAATTCGACAAATGTTAGTCGAAGTTACAAAAATATTTCTGGGAAAAGTATGATCCACTTTAGTTTAGTTAATGATGAACTTACTAGACCATGTTTATCCATGATCAGGTCACGGATACTATTCTAATAATTTATTAAATTATTTCATCTACATACCCAACCTTCCAACCCACCACCCACAACATCAAAATTGAAGTTTATCGACCAGGTCACCTCCACTATTCTAATAATTTAATATTATTTTACATTATTTTAAAAAATATTTATAATATAATATTAATATAATAATCAAATTTCCGTAGGGGGATAATATGACGAGTTGTAGTGTGAATAGAATGGATCATTCGGATTCATCGTATGAAAACCGACAAATAGAGGAATTAGGGTGAATGAAATAGGGGGGTCTTTTGAAATCTGATGAAAATATATCAAGATTGGTCTTTGTTTTATAGAGAATGAAAAATTACGAATTTTGGTATATATATAGATTTTTTGAATAAATAGATAAAAAGATAAAAGAAGATTTAAGATTTAGGATAAAAATAAAATAGAACAGACCAATAAAAGGGGGACAAATGTCCATAAAATAAATAAATACAAGGGTGCCCATGCCTGGGCACTGTTCAGTAATTTCATGCCCAGGCATGGCCGCATGGGCACCATTTGCTTTTTTGTTTTATTTTTGAATTTTGTTAAAATCAAAATGAGTGGGCCATCAGGATGCCAGTTCATTGATAATTCTAGTCTAACCCTCTTGCACATCCCAATTTCCATTGATGCCCTTGGGGCCTACTAGTTATAGAACAAATTCCGGGGCCAAAATGATATATCTTCACTTTAGAGTCGGTTTCACAATTTACAAAACTTTGCCTTATTTCACTTTTCTACTTTAATTTTGTCCTAGGGTTTTATATCTACCCAGAGTGAGCTCAGAGTTCAGAAAACCTCCAAAATCCACTCCATTCTTCTCTGAATCAAATCAATGGCGTCAAGGCCTTCTCTGAAACCCGCCAAGGGCAAGGGATCCAAGAAGCCCGTCAATCACGACGGCGAAGGAGCCATCGCAGCTGCGGGGAAGTTCGTCAAGGTCTGGAGCACATGGACCATGAAGAAGGCCAAGGTCATCACTCACTACGGCTTCATTCCACTTGTCATCATCATCGGGATGAACTCCGATCCCAAACCTTCCCTCTCTCAGCTGCTTTCTCCTGTCTAAGGAGCTTTTATTGTCGAGATGCTAGGTTTTCGTTATCAGTCGATTTTACTGTTGGTTGGTGAATTAGGGGTTTATTTGGCTAACTATGGGCGTGGTTGATTTTGAGATTTTTGTACGGTATAATATTGCGTATTGAGTTTATGTTGCTGTTCCTTACTTTCGCATATACTGGTTTTATTATGTGATATTGAATAAAGTTCATTCAAACTCAGCTTATGGGCTATTTGGATAGATAGCTTAATTGTTTATGGTGATAATGTTGCATCGATTTTATCTGTTTTACTACCTGTGTTTCTGTGCTTCTGTGATTGCTTAAATTCAATGGCCTTGGATAATTATTTGTCTTAGAAGTAGTGTTATTCAGCTAATTGATTCGGAGGTAGCTTGCTATCTATAGTTGTGCCTCTGCTTGACGCATATGTGTTTTGTGAGTTTTCGATTGTCGTAATGGGGAGAGTAGGTACTTTAAGGTGATGGTGCTTGGTTAACAGCTCTTGTTGTTGGAGCTTCAGGAATGACTGCTTTGATTGTTTCCTTAGTGTTAGTTGTTATTATCTTTGCAAGATCAGTGTCCTTGCAAGATTGATGTTTGTCCACTGATCTGCTGTGTATATCTGCCACTGATCTGCTGTGTGTTTCTGCCATTAGTGTTAGTTGTTATTATCTTTGCAAGATTGATGTTTGTCCACTGATCTGCTGTTTATAACTGCCACTGATCTGCGGTGTATTTCTGCCACTGATCTGCGGTTGATGGCGTTTTTCATTGTCTACCTGCTGTTATAGTCTTGTAAAAGAAACTACTATATGCACTTCCTGATGTTATAGTATTATATAAGAAACGTTCTGCACTTACTTTCTTCTAAATGATCTATTCAAATCTCGATAAAGTATTTTAACAGTTGCTGTTGAGCTTTGCTGAAGTTTAGTTACAACCCAGTTGTGCCTGCGTTGATCACATCTCAAATTGGCATTTACTGTTTAGTCATCGATGGCTTCTTGCATAATGGATTTGATGATGAATAAGTCTTGTGGACAGTTTTGCTTTCCATTCTGTGTAATAGCTCTATTGTTCTTGGCATGCAATCTTCATGAGAGTATGTTGTACTCTGTCTCAAATTTGGCTCAATCGCAATACATATAGTCCGGTTGTGATTAGATATAGTATCATGTGTTTTTATGTGGAATTGTAGATGCCTTCCTTTGTCGTGGATAAGTAGGATATGCTTGTTAGTTTGATCTCAGAAAGCTTCAGAAAGTAGTATCTTTTTAAAGTATTATGTGCAGCTGAAAGACTGAAACTGTAAATGGCGCTTCATTACGCTACTCATGAACTGTTAAACGGATGCACTGTACCTTAGATGTTAGAGCTAAGAACACGTAAGGATCACCACATGTAAGGCTTCAAATTCAATCAAACAAATTTTACTATTATCCATTCAATACATACCCCCACCTTCGTACACATTCTTACACTGTACGCCCATACTATTATTGTACCTAAAACGGCAGTCGCAATAATCAGCTCTTTACCAGAATCATGGCTGATAGCCATCACATACAGTAAGGAAGGATAGCCCAGGATTCGCGGCTCCAGTGATAGTGGCACCAATTCGTTTAACATACAGCAGATACTCCACTGCTCCTTCAGTTACAACTTCCCCAGGGATCAGCAATGGTATACCAGGTGGATAAGGACATATAAGCTCACCGCATACTAGACCAAC
>JAYMSL010002629.1:0-13901 GCA_036897195.1 Plantago coronopus | reverse complement strand
AATAGATTATTCGTCAGCAAAACGAATTAGCCAAATCGGCTAAGTTCGTTGACGAGGGTCAACGAACGTTACTGACGAATAGATCTATTCGTCAGTAAACCGCTTATTGACGAAGCGTTTACTGACGACGAATCTATTCGTCAGTAACTTTGAGCGATTCGTCAGGAAATTTTTTTCCTGACGAATAGATGGGTTTACTGACGAATAGAATTCGTCAGTAAACCGTGTTGTTTTTGTAGTGGTGGTGGGTGTCTGGAGTAGCCGTGAAGCAAGGTACTGCAGATCTGAGTTTAGGAATTAGGGCTTTAAGGTAACTGGGATAAGGGTAGTGATGTAAAATTATTTATATAATTTTTTTTAAAAATAAATGGTCGGTTCTCGGTTTTAACCGAAAACCGACGGTTAAAAACCGAACTGAACCGAAAACCGAAAATGTAAATTTATGTGAACCGAGAACCGAACCAATTTAAGCTCAGTCGGTTTTTTCGGTTCGGTTTTCGGTCGGTTTCGGTCGGGTTTTTCGGTTCGGTCCGTTTTTGCTCAGCCCTAGTCGGTAGTCACAAGAGCATCAATTTCTAATTATGTGGTGTAAAATCTTCCATAAACCATTATCTTAATGCCTCAACACTGAACAAAGAACAAAACAAGTTGAAATTCTGAGTTAGTAGTCTATGGACTATATGGACACAGTCACATAGTGCAAACATGGTTAGAGATCTGGAGTATCCACTGATCTAAGTCAAGGCTTCTGTCGTATAGTTCCTGAGAGTTCATACTTACGGATATTCACTGGGTGAGCACATAAGCAACACAGAAATGATCCGCGTTGTAAGAAGGTTAGGCGAGGGGACCTGTTCCAAATACATGCGAAAGAAGCAAACAGAATGGAGTGATACCAGATGGCAAAGAGATATCACAGTCCAAAGGAACTACAAATGCACTATAAGCAATCAGATGTATATCCCTGGATATAGAGCATCTGTTCTGTAGGCAAAGTATAGCATCCACGTCTCAACAAATCATGTTACATTGGTCTAATTTCAGCTACAAAAACTCCAAGTATCATGGATCACTACAAGAAAATGTTACGAGTCCACCTTTTTGTTCAAGCATTTTGGACTTTGATCAAAACGCACAGAAACTTAAAGTGCTAACACGCTTATGAAGAAACGCGGTGACTATTGCTCGTGTTTACAGTGGCAGCGCAAGAAAAGAATCTACATTTCCCTTTTTCTTGTGAAACAGTGAAACACAACCTAAAGGCTACAGCGTAAAAGTAACTAGTCATTCACATAAACATTCATTTTTTAGGCTTAAGCCTGCAAAGCTCAACTTCTGGTGGTAGATTCACGCTGCAGCAGATGCCAGTCACACTTACCATAGCTTGAAAGGTCCTAGGAGACCTGTAAGGGCTTGAACCATCCTTGGCTGTAAATGTCATGCGAAAGAAATGGACTACTGATTCAGTATCATTCACTTTCTCTACTTTCAGCACCTGCCAATTTCTCTGCAGAAACAAAACAACAATAGGTATTATTAGTCTAGAAAAACAATTCGAGTCAAGAAATAGGAGATTATGGATACAGTGATACACTGCAGGCATAAAGATGGGTAGAGATACCTTGTTCTCAGTGTTATAGGATTCAATGGCCAGATCAGCGAGCTTCTTAAAATATGTGTTCAGGTGCTTTTCGGTATACTCCCCTGGGAAAATATAACCCGGTGGCAAACCTATCTTGGGATGGACATCAATATCAAAGCCCTGAATCATACAAAACGGATATTACATATCGTGTTCAGAAACTCGGATAGTAAGATTGGACTCAATTACAAAATAGAGCAAGTGATTGTAAAAGCGGTAGCAACAATCATGACATGTGTGTGAGCTAGCAACCTGCCTGCCTACCATTCTATTGATCTATCAATCTTAAACAAATTCATGAGTATCAGAGAAATAACAAACATAAGTTGCTGTTTAAGAACAAGACAATGAACTGCCACGCTGCACGTAACTAAGCAGAAGCTAAAATTGCTTCACAACTTACTAAGATGTGCTAGTTACGAGTATCTTAATAGAGATATCTGAGATTGGTTGTATCATACAAAACCAAAGTTGAGTCATAATATAACAAGACAGCAAAGAACAGGCTAATCTGCGTGTCAATTTCAGAGGAGTGAGACAAAAGTGTGATTCATAGCTCAACTAACTACTCTTGCAAGGTAGTTGCTAAGAAATAAGCAATCAGACAAGGATTCAAAAGCAATGATGTACAACGAAACAAAGACCAATTGAGGAATATATAATTGAAGAAAACTACAATGAAACGAACATAAGTTATCGGACAGAATTCCACTAGTCAGTGAGCACAATGGTATAATAGCAGGCGATTCAAAATCAATTTACAAACACATATAATTGAAGCAATCTACAATGTACGATTCGAAAACCAATTCAGGCATACATAATTGAAGCAATCTACACTGAAAGGAAAATATACTATCTGACGAAATTCTACTAGTGGTGAGCAAATAAAACGATAATGGTAAAATTGCAAGCAGACGGGCCATTAAAATCAATGTACACGAAACAAATCGAAAACCATTTCAGGCATATATAATTGAAACAATCTACGACTACGATGGTAAAATAGCAGGCGATTGTTTTTTTTTTTTTAAAAAAAAGGCGATTCAAAATCAATGTACAACCACCTATAATTGAAGCAATCTACAATGTAGATGAAACGAATCGAAAATCAATTCAGGCATATATGATTGAAGCAATCTACAATAAAAGGAAAATATACTATCGGACGGAATTCCAATATAACAATGGCAAAATTGCATACCTCACTTGCGTCGAGCTGTTTTTTGGTATATTTTTAAGAGTTCCATCTCCTTGAGGCCATCTTCCTTGGAGATCTTGTTACGGTGATATTCACGTTGTCGAAGTAGCATCTCATAAGTAGTCAATTCATATGGCGGAACAGTTTTCAATCTGTGCAAAAACTCATTCCGCTTCGCCTCTTCTTCAGGAGTTAGATTTACAGGATGTATGCGATAACAATTCTCAATATCGTTCACAATTCGAACTTTCGGCTCTTCAGCTTTACGCTTTCTCCCCATTCTGCAAACCCTAACTTTGCTCACACAAGCTCTGATCAGTGACAGTGATGATGAAAATACAACCGCAACTAACTCTATCGTGGTATATATATACACGCGCTCTCGACTTCTTCTATTAATTTTGGGTATTTGTCAATTTTGCCCTTGAAAGTTGTTATTGTCTATGTCCTCTCTCATGCCGTAGTAATTCCTCCGTCCAAAGGTTCCCCTTTTTCCATTTGATGTCCAATTTAAAGTTTTTCGTTTTTATTTCCGAACATTTAACTTCCATTTTTATCAATTAAAATATTCAAAAGTAACATATCCACTAGCTTATCAAACTCACTATTAATAAATATATCTACCTTCAAACTCACTATCAATATTTTATTCAAAAGTACTTACTTCTTTATTTGTTGACTGGAAAGTCAAATGGAAAGCTTCGGGCAGGACGGAGGATAGGGCGGAGGAAGTAGTTCATTTACTATCGATCATAAATTGTTTGATTTGGACGAAATTCGGTTGATTATTTCACATTATTATTGAAGAATTATATTCGATTCTTAGATCTTGAGCATATTCGGTAGTCATTTTGAATTTGTAAGTATGGCGAAAAGTGAAAAAATGTCATAAATTATGTTGTCAATCCTCCTCGGGTTGATCCAACTCCAAACAATCCTCCTCGAGCTGATACTACTTCTAATCCTCGAATTGATGCTATTGAAGATCAGTTAAATTCGAGTTGTGCGTAATTCTTATCTTCAGCTAAAAACCTAAGTTCAGGAACAACTCGTCCACTTCTCAAAGGAGCAATACAAATTTTTTATTTAAATTTTTAAAAACCAAAAATAAATCAGCAGGGGTTGTCATGTGTCACCAGTCCATGGGATGGTGGCAAATCCGTATCAGGGCAATCCCCAACGAATACAATTCGACCTCTGACTGACAAACCGCTCTCACGACATGCGACCTTTGATCAATACGCTGGGAAACTTAAAGTGCTAACCCGCTTATGAAGAAACGTGGTGACTATTGCTCCCCTTTAAAGTGGAGACTCACAAGAAAAGAATCTACATTTCCCTGGTTTTCTTCTAAAACAGTGATACACATGTAAAAATAACTAGTCATTCACATATTCATTCATTTTTTAGGCTTAAGCCTGCAAAGCTCAACTCTTGGTGGCCGATGCTTGCTGGAGCAGATGCCAGTAACACTTACTATAGCTTGAAAGGTCCTAGGAGACCTGTAACGGCTTGAACCATCCTTGGCTGTAAATGTTACGCGAAAGAAATGGACTACTGATTCAGTATCGTTCACTTTCTCTACTTTCAACACCTGCCAATTTCTCTGCAGGAACAAAACCGTAGTAGGTATATATTATTAGTCTAGCTAGAAGAACAATTCGAGCCAAGAAACAGGCATAGGAGATTGTGGATGCAGTGCAGGCATAAGTATAGATAGAGATACCTTGTTGTCAGTGCTATAGGAGCCAATGGCCAGATTGGCAAGCTTCTTAAAATATGTGTTCAGCTCCTTTTCGGTATACTCTCCTGGGAAAATATAACCCGGTGGCAAACCTATCTTGGGGTGGACA
The DNA here is from genome assembly GCA_036897195.1 of Plantago coronopus. Lineage (NCBI taxonomy): Eukaryota > Viridiplantae > Streptophyta > Magnoliopsida > Lamiales > Plantaginaceae > Plantago > Plantago coronopus. The sequence goes on along the minus strand of JAYMSL010002629.1, from coordinate 9,205 downwards.
TCAATATCAAAGCCCTGAATCATACAACACAGATATTACATATCATGTTCTAAATCTCAGATAGTAAGATTGGACTCAATTACCAAATAGCAGCAAGTGATTGTAAAAGATGTAGCAACAGTCATGACATGTGTGAGCTACTAATTAACCTACCTGCCTAGCATTCCATTGATCTATCAATCTTAAACAAATTCATGAATAAAATCAAATAGTGCAGTAACAGTTACAGAGAATAACAAACATAGCTTGCTGTTTAAGAACAAGACATTGAACTACCACGCTGCACGCAACTAAGCAGAAGTTAAAATTGCTTCACAACTTCCTAAGATGTGCAAGTTACGAGTATCTTAATAGACATATCTGCGATTGGTTGTGTATCATACAAAACCAAAGTTGATACATATAACAAGATAGCAAAAAAACAGACTAATCTGTGTGTCAATTTCATTGGACTGAGACCAGAATTGCGATGATACCAGAAGTAGCATCCAAATCGATCACTATGTAGTCTTATGTAGTTTGTAATCTAACTATCGATATAAAAGCCACAAAAAGAACCGAAGCTAGCTCTGATTCATAGCTCAAGGTAGTTACTGAGAAATAAGCAAGCAGACAGGGGATTCAAAAGCAATGTACAAGAAACGAATCGAAAACCAATTCAGTCATATATAACTGAAGCAATCTACAATGAATCGAACATATACTACTGCAAGCAATTCTACAAGTGGTGAGCAAATACAATGGTAAAATTGCGAGCAGGCGGGATTCAAAATAATGTACAAGAAACGAATCGAAAACCAATGCAAGTATTACATAATCGAACCAATCTACGATGAAAGGAACATATACTATTATCAGACGCAATTCCATACCTCACTTTGTTCGAACTGTTTATGGTATATTTTTAAGAGTTCCATCTCCTTGAGGCCATCTTCCTTGGAGATCTTGTGATGTTGATATTCATAGGTTCGAAGTAGCATATCATACGGAGGCAATTCATACGGCGGAACAGTTTCCAATCTGTGCAAAAACTCATTCCGCTTCGCCTCTTCTTCAGGAGTTAGATTTACAGGATGTATGCGATAACAATTCTCAATATCGTTCACAATTTGAACTTTCGGCTCTTCAGCTTTTCGCTTTCTCCCCATTCTGCAAACCCTAACTTTTACCCTTTACCCACACAAGCTCTGATTAGTGACGATGAAAACACAACCACAACTTAACTCTCTATCGCCGTGTTTATATAAGAACGCACCTTCGGCTTTTTTTTTCTTTTTTTTTTTCCGTTTTTCTTTTTTTACCAGGCTTCCTTTCAACTTTCGACTTCCTCAGTTATGGGAATAGCCCCAGTCGTAGGACCTCACGCAACCACGACAGTGGTAGACTGGTAGTATAGTTTGTCGATGTTATCATCGTCCTCTGATAATATCAAAGCTACATTTTTATTGCAATCATTACATATCCATGTGTTATATCGAAATTTGTATGGGTTATTTCCAGACTACGGAGGCTCTAGGTGTAGTTGAACAACTCTATAATAATCATCTGCATTCTGCAACGGTGAATGACTTCTTTGACACTGGGGCGCACCACCCCATCCACTGCACTTGTACCACAACTTACCCTCATTTGGGGGTTCTACGACCATCTCGATACTAGTGGAAGCGACGTATCGTGGCTGACAGTTGAACCACAACATCTCATACGTCAACATAGTTATCACTGTCGATCTGTCGGGGAGCTGAGTAATACAGCGTGTCTGCGTAATACTGCGTGTCTGCAACAAAACAATGCCCGTGAATTGTGATTGAAACATTACAGTCAATCGTGGACCGGGGTGTGATTGTGTAATACTATTTGGCTTTCGATAACAACTGATTGAATGTATGATTGTAAAGAGGTTCCTAAAATGCAGTTTCAGTTTATGTAAAGTTGTTCGGTTACGCAGTAGTCTTTTTCATACTTCTTGCCAGAATGGCTATCCCACCACGTGACAAACCCATAAATGATTGTGTTTCTTTCAAATTAGTCAACAAATATAGAAAATTTCGTTTTTTGATACACTACAAAGTTGATGTGTCAATTTTTATACAACACGTAGATACTTGGGCCCCAAATTCTGTCGTTAGAAGACCTTGTCCACATCTGTGATCTGTCACAAGAGCATCAGTTTCCATTATCTAGCTCAAAGCTATGAACAAAGTACTACACAAGTTGAAATTCCGAGTTTGTCTGATGACATACAAACATGGTTAGAGTATCTACTTATCTACTTCAAGGCTTCTGTCCTGTTCTTCCTGGGGCGCAAAAATGGTTTATGGCGTTGTAAGAAGGTTACACGAGGGGTACAGAACCTGATCGAAATACATACGAAAGAAGCAGAAAGAATAGAGTGATACTAGCTGGCAAAGAGATATCACATTCCAAAGGAACTACAATGCACTTTAAGCAATGAAATGTCCATTATATAGTTTATATCCCAGGATATTGCATCTGTTCTGTAGGCAAAGTAAAGCATCCAAGTCCCAACAAATCAATTGAACTAGTACACTGAACAAAGTTATTTGATACATAATAAACATAATAACCAAGTTCAGTAATTCAGGACTAGATATATGAATCCCATGAATGATACAAGTTTTGTGAAATACATAATGAAGCAGCAAATCATAGAATTAAACCTGTCACTGGAGCAGGTTTGGAAGAATGCTGCTCTGTGGAATCAGTTGCTTTCGGAGACTCAGACAAATGAATTTGAGCATAGTCATCCACCATTTTTCTTCTCTGTTCATCTTCAACCATCACAACTTTATCTTTTGTCTTCTGTCCAACGTCCCCAGCTGCTTTGGTTACTTTGCTGAAAGCACCTGTAACCCATGTAGTGCCAGTAAGCACATATCTGTTCTTCATAATGGCAGATCCAGCATTACTAACTGTTTGCTCAGCAGCAGCAAAAGCTGTTTTGGCTTTCTCAGAAACTTGGAGCTTCTGATCTACTTCCCTCACTTTGTCATTTACGATTGTAGTTCCAATGTTTATCTTCTCAGTGAGTCCGATTTTTTTATCTAGCGAAGCAACTTTGGCACTAGCGGTAGAAGTTATCTGGAGCCTATCATCAAATGACTTCGCTTTGCCTACAGCGTCCTTTCCCAAGATAAATCCCTTTGCAAGCATGCTGGTCACAACATCCTCGGCTTTCTGGAGAGCAGATTCACCCCCAACTTCAGTTTTCCTCTCTGATGGCTGCTCATACGGTTGGTAACGAAGTTAAGAAAGTGTCAACATAACTCAGCTGAATTGGTCAAATAAACAGACTATTATTACCAGGGGCGGTGTAGAAGCATTAGGGGGAAGCTTGTATTCAGGGTCTATTTCAATGTCCACTGTCATGTCCACAATGGTTGCTCCCTGAAAGTAAATAATGAGATACATATTATCAGTTTAAGATGCTTCAGGAACGATGAACGGCATCCTATTAAAACAATAAACAGGAGAAACAAGAAAAGAAAAAGAAACAAATTGAAAATTTCACCAAAAGGTGGGGGGAGGGGTAAAAAATATATAAGCAGGAAAATTTCAGTAAGTTCAAGAGGTGGCAATATTATAAAGTTGACGAGTATAAGAAAATAAGGAGATAATCACCGAAAGAAGAACTGCAGTTTCTGCTCCCTGGGCATCCTTGAATGTAACAAAAGCAATTTGGCATCGTTCTGTATCACTGTGTAAAGATAACTACCACAATCAGTACGCAACTAGATAAGTTTGAAGTAGGAGCACACTACTTTGTGAGATAATCGAAAAGGAAGAAACCAACTGATATCTAACCTTCGCATGTCGACATATTCAATGTCACCAGAAAATGAGAAGAACTCTTGGACATCACGCTCAGATGCCCCTAGAGATAGGTTGCTGACTTTGACAGTTTTGATCTAGAACACCAAAACGAGCAATCACGGTTAATAAAGTATTCCGTTTTAGAATGTGTGACTTGGTACAAGAGCACACATTAACAAAAGAGATACTGTGCAAATTATATGTGATACTGCAGGTGTCATAGCCAAAGACTATAGAGGTTCGTGCCAGTTTCAGACTTCAGAGTACAATGTTAGCCAAAGGGAATTTATCATGCATCAAATAGGTGACTGGGGAGAAATATGATACTAGCAGCTGATATAACTGGAACACAAATTGATTCAAATTTAGTACAGAGTTACAGACCAGTACTAAGTTTAGTACAAAAGTAGAGTCACTAAAATCACATTTATTGCTAATTTGACAAGGAGCAGTGGTTAATATCTCATTGACAAATGCAAGCAAGCAATAAGGTGATGAAACATTTTGAATAAATGACTAATGACCTTTCACCAACATCTCAAGACAAATGTCATTGTCCTGGAATAGATTTATTGAACATATTGATTGGAACAAATCGATCATAGACTAATTTACTCATTATATTATTTATACCTTCTCTATGCTTGGTATTTTTAATACAAGCACAACTTATCCCAGTGACTAATAGTAGCTAGGGGTTCTTGAGATCAAGGTGACCAATGTCAGCAAAAAGCCCAGATCTCTCCACCGATTAGGTAAACCCATATGGTTGTTACACTTAATTGCTCTCTAAGTTATGATCAATGACTGGCATGATAGTACAATAACATCATCAGCATTACTCTTATTCCTACTGGCTAAAAATTAAATAAAGTTCTCAAAAAGTAGTCTACTTAGCTATCTCCACTAAAATCACGTCTTTTGCAAAGATATTGGCAACACTGTTATAAATGAACTAGTCGTATTGCACAGACAGTATAGCAGCTACTGCCTTGAGAAAATTAACTGGCACTTTTACTCTTTGCACATACAATAGATAAGAAACACTTCCGGTCGAGTATAAACCTTTCATAGTAACACCATATTTCTCAAAATCGCAAAGCCAAAGCCTCAACAAAGAGTAATCAGCTAGACCTCCAGCTCTTAAAATATTGAATTTTTCATAGAAACTCCTCCCAAAGTGCAACTAATCTCAAAAATCTGTAAGTGCCCTTGTTATAAAATTCTATGTTGAATTTTTATTCCTTGAAATATCATATGACCAATCATCTTCTCTCACTCTCTCACCTCCAGAAAAATGATAACTGTATCAGCAATACCACTAAAAGTATGATATTTCACATCTACACTTTCTATCCACGCAAAATGAAAATATCAACATTATAAAATCCTGAAAGGATTGTTTTATACCACCTCTCACCTACTAAGTGTCCGTGATATATTAACATTGGAAAAGAAACAAAGCTAACTTCTGGTACTAAAACTGATTGTACTAATACATTAGTAGATCAGCAGGCAATTATCTAGTTTCATTACACCAAAACATCCTGATAAGTACCACATTCTGACCTCACCATCTCACTGAAATGCACTACTAGTTTCTCATTCAACAAGGTAGCTAACTCATTCTGAACCTCTATACATTAGAAATGCAAGCTTCATAAGCTACATTTCAATGGTCCGAGATCTCATGTAAAGGCAGTCAATACAGTAAACTAAACCAAGCAGATTCTATCAAATTGAAACTCAAATCAATCTACCAAATCCTATATTTAAATAAACGGATCCGTATTTCATCTCCAATCGAAACAAGCACAGTTACCTGAATAGCAAACTGACCTTCAGATCAAATAGTCTACATTAACTCACACAACAACTAAATCAGCAAAAGAAACGAAGAAAACACGCAAACAAACAAAAGCACCTGTACAGTAACGAAACGGCAGCAGAAGAGGAAAGTAAATCAAGGCAGAAATGGCGAGCGAACTCACCGACATCGAAGCAAGCAGCTAATCGCGTCTGTGCGGGAAAAGATCTAGTTTAGGGGAGAACAGAGATTTTGGAAAGGGGGTTTAGAAATGAAACTGTATAAGCCGGCGAGGTGGTTCAATGCGTTGACGATGGAAAATAAATGGAGGAATTCTATTTATTCAGAGAAGGATAAATATTTTATTGCAGGCGACACGCGGTGCTGATTTCTAGGGTGGGGTCCGAGTGCGGGCTGTTTTGATGTACGTGAGGGGGACTACGGATGGTCACATGCACGTTCCGTATCAACGAATCATCACGAATCTTATGCGTGTTATTCATAGATGTGAGATGATTATAGTGCAATTAGCTTCAGATTATGGAAATCAAATGTTTAGGTGGAGTATTTGTAAGTTTATAAATGTTTAGTTGGAGTATTTGTCACGATCCGACCTATACAAATTACAAAGTCATATTTTAATTCCGACCTATACAAATTACAAAGTCATATTTTAATTCTTTTTGAGATACTTAAGAAGTAAGGGTCGTCTAAAAGAAGAATTGTTGGGAAGATACTGGTTACTGGCTATCCTACGAAACGGTTGTTCTTCCGCTAGATTAAGACTTGGTAAAATATGGAAATTTACTATTGTATCCTATGCTATGGCCTATGAGGCATGCAATTGACCTTTATGTCGGCGCCTTATGTTGAGCTAATTTACGTAATAAGGTGCTTATTAATTATATCCAATCAAGTCACTTTTGAGTTTTGAACTTTGAGGCACCCCATGAACCACCGTTGATACTTAGAATACTACCAGTCGTGCCGACCACGTCAGCCTGTCACCGATCACGTCAGCTTTCCGTGCCAGGATTTTGCTACAGTGGTGCCTGGCACGGATGTTGGCATGAAATTTTTTTTATTATTTTTTTTACATTTTTTTTAGATAAATGTTCATTCATAAAATGATAATCCAAAAAAATCAGACCAATTTTGTGAATATATTAGCCAGAATAATTTTTAAGAGTAGATATTGTTTTAAGTTTATTACGAAATAAATAAGAGTAGGAGATAAGGTGATCGAAATATAATCAATATTGATGTTGATTTGTAGAGAATTCAAAAATATAACAATTACGATTTATTTCAGAATTTTCCTATTTTTTTAAAATCAGAAAATACAAAAAACAAAAACAAAATAAGTAATTGTGGTGGGCCAACCCAGGCCCACCACAAATTCTCGGACGAAAATCTCGGCGTGTTACGCCGAGATTTGCTTGTCGTCAATGACGACAAGCTGTTTTGGCGCACATTGGGCAGTCAAAAGCTTGTCGTCATTGATGACAAGCCTCATGCCAGCCCCCATTGGGGCTGGTCTTAGTACCAATCTGTCACCCAACAAGTTAGTATAATGGTTTGAGACTATTATGTCCTCTTACTCGAGAGTAACACCACCGTAATTCGCCTAAAATATTTGAATTGGGTTTAAGGTGACTAGAAAAGAGCCTAACTCTACCAATTTCACCATGACATGTTCCACATGTTTCGTACAATAAACAAATTACATGAAATTCTTTGTTTATCAATTTTAATCTCGCATAAATTTGCAGCAATATCACTATAGCCTCAATAAGTCTTGGTTTGAGGATTTGAGGATAAACATGTTCTTTCATTTTGTCTGAACATCAAATGATATAGAGTTGCATTTTAGAATAGTAGAACTCGAAGGCTAACATATCGGAATATAAAATTTTCCTTTACTGGCAAACGATCGTGTCAATCTATGAAGGTAGAAAATGAGATAAAGTCAAAATGTTTTAATTTAATACTCTGTCCATTCCAATCTCATATTCGACCTCCTATTTCAGTATGTCACACGATCATCCTTCACCCTGTAAATGGAAACAGTCTGCTATATATATATATATATCATAATTTATTCATCATATGTCATACTTTATTAACCGTCTTCCTTAAGCCGATGAATAAAGTAATTCACATCATCCCACAATTGATATTAAGTATATTTATCTTGAGTTGTTACTTACATGTAGTTGAGCAATTATGCAACAAATATTTTAACTAGCATATATATGCAACAAATTGCATTTATAGCCTATAAAGTAACATACAACACCAACTTAAATTAAAGTATTACATACATACGTGGCGAACCACCAGATAATAAGCCGTTTCGGTTTGAAGCAATGTGGTTTACACACCCTGAATGCCATGCGATCTTGAAGAATATCTGGGCACAGGAAGGTGAAATCCTCAGCGCTATTGCGCAGGTTCCGGAGCAGATTATTCCTTGGAACAAGCGGGTGTTTGGCAATTTATTTAGACGAAAAAAGATTCTACTTGCTCGAATTAGGGGATGTCAGGAGGCGTTGTCTCGTTGTGAATCCGACAACCTCTCTCGGTTAGAAGATGCACTGGTTATCGAATATAATACATTACTAACACAAGAAGAACTTCATTGGTTTCAAAAATCAAGAATTCGGTGGCTGAACGAGGGAGATAAGAACACGAAGTTTTTTCATCACTCCACCTTAGAGCGCAGAAGAAGAAACCGGATTGTGATGCTGAAAGTTGATAATAACTGGTGCCAAAGTGAGGAGGAATTGCAGCAACACGCCAGGGACTATTTCGAGAATTTATTCAGGCCAAATGAGCCGGCTGCCAGGGCTCAGAACCAGCCGCTCCTGGCTCAATCGAGATGGCAGAGTGTCATTCCGCCTGCCTCCATTGCTGCGCTGGATGCGGAGATTGATATTGCCGAACTGAAGCTTGCTCTGTGGGACTCGAACCCATACAAAGCCCCAGGGTCGGACGGTCTTCAAGGTATTTTCTATCGCAAATGTTGGGATTGGATTCGTTTCTCTTTATTGGAATTCATGCAGAATGTCTTTCACACTCAGTATGTTCCGAAAGAACTTTGTAATGCATATATGTGTGTGATCCCTAAGGTTCCAAATCCGGAGCTTATATCACAATTCCGTCCGATTTCTCTCTGCAATGTGTTATACAAATTAATCACAAAGTGTATTACACTACGCTTAAGAAATATCATGCCGGAAATCATTGCACCGGCTCAATCCAGCTTCATCAAAGGGAGAAGCACACAAGACAACATTATATTGATGCAAGAGCTGATTCACTCTACTCGGAACCAATCCAAGGCAAAATTTGGGAGTATGTTTCTCAAACTGGATTTGGAAAAAGCGTATGACAAAGTTAACTGGGGCTTTCTGGAAGAAACTCTGCGATCCTTTGAATTCCCAGCTCAGCTTGTGTCACTCATTATGTGCTGTGTGAAGAGTGCATCCACTCATATCTTGTGGAATGGAACACCATTGGAATCTTTCGATCATCAGTGTGGTCTGAGACAAGGAGACCCGC
>JAYMSL010002628.1:0-13902 GCA_036897195.1 Plantago coronopus | reverse complement strand
GTTCCCCGCCTTAGGCGGTTAAAATGCGGGCGGTTTGGCGGGTAGCGCGGGTGGGTATTTTTTATGTACACCCCTACTAGTTGCTCGTATCTTATACCCTCGCAGTCTCTCTTCCGTTAAACACTTTATCCTCATTCAGAGAAAGTTTGTCTGATTCAGTATTAGAGTGCACCAATATTATCTTAGCAAGTGGTTTTATCTTGAGAGACGAATTAATGCTAAAACCGCAAAGCATCGTAGCTGGGCAATATGATCTTAATTGAGGAGGGATAGTCAAACTATCGACTCTACTCACCATACTTCCATGTTCTTACTCACACTTTACATTTTCCAGACACTATCTCCAACTCGACTCAACTCAACTCAAATACAATAAACTTCCAGGAAGCCAACAATGTCTACTTTAACATAATTCAACCAAGGAAAACAGAGATGAAACAATCAAATAATTAGGATGATACAAAATGGAACATGGAAATAAACTTTTGAAGTCCCAGTCAAAGTGTTCATTTCAACATATATCCCAGTCCAACATCTTTTCAATTTCAGTAAACAACTCATAGCAAAATTCTCAAAAGATACTGATATAGTTTCAATTTTGGTCTCTAAACGATATAACTAGAATTAATATTTGTTTTTCATATACTCGAATTGAACAACTTGTTCAATTTTGATCCTCTAATCAATTTCGAAATGAGATTTACACATGTTCAACTTTTCGTTTTCTTTTTTTGTTTGCTCAATTATTACTCCCAGACCACACATTAGAAATAGTAAGACAAAATAGTGAAATAGTCTTCTAACTATACTAGTTTAATAGTATCACTTTTTGTAATTTTCTATTCCCTTTAAATAATTATAAAGTATTATATTAAACGATTCAACTATGAGTAATATAATTTGACCTATATATTTTTCTACAATAAGTACGTTTTTAAGAACATAAATCCGATAATGTAGGTATATAAATAATATAAGTTCGTATATATAATAAATTATATGAATCGTTTAACATAATACTTACTCTAAATATCCGTCAGTTAACAAAGATGCACGCTATATACAAAAGAAAGAAGCAACAATCAGATCAACAATCCAACTCCATTTAGCCAACATTCCTCCCCAACCTTACCAACTTTTTACCGAACCCCTCGCCACGTGTACCTCTCCTATTCGCTCTCTCACACACCCACCAATCACAGCCCTCCAAATTCTCACGGACCACATACACCAACTGCACCATATAGCCCAAAAGCCAAGTCCAATCTAATCCCACCAAATGAGCCGAACTGAGCCACTGGCTCCATACAACGGACCCCACCCAACAACCACGGCTGGGTCCCACCACTTCCACTCCACCAACCCCCAACCGGGTTGGCAAACCGGTCCACCACTTTCTACCCACTACTGATGTTAACTGTCCAAACCGGTCTGAACCGGACGTGTGCTGCTTTATATATATAGCCTGTCATTTCCTCACAATCTCATCAGGGACAAAAAAGCATCACATTAGCATTCTTACAAAGAGAAAAGGAATCACAAGAGCTGAATTTTGAAGAAAAATGGCACAGAATGGAGAATCGAACGCGACCACCGAGGTCGTCAGCAGGCATCAAGAAGTCGGACACAAGAGTCTTCTTCAAAGCGACGCTCTGTACCAGGTAAATGAGTCGAGCTCGCGCTCAGAATTCAGAATTCGCTCGTTTTTGTTTTTCGGAATTGAATTTGATTGGCTTTTGGTTTGTGATTGGAATAGTATATTCTTGAGACAAGTGTGTATCCAAGGGAGCCAGAGTCAATGAAGGAGCTCAGGGAAATCACTGCCAAGCATCCATGGTGAGTCCACTAATGAATTTCGTTATATTCGCTTTTTTGAAACGGCAAAGGGTGATTTGAACTCGACCTAATTCTAATTTAATTCTAACTTTTTGGGTGGTGTTTCGAAAAATAGGAATATTATGACAACATCAGCTGATGAGGGGCAATTCTTGAACATGCTTTTGAAGCTGATCAATGCCAAAAACACCATGGAAATTGGTGTTTACACAGGCTATTCTCTTCTGGCTACTGCCCTTGCACTTCCTGAAGATGGCAAGGTAATTTGCTCATGATAATTTTTTGAAACGGTAGGTAAAAGTGATTCGAACCCGACCAATTAGTTGGAATTGAATTTATTGATGATAATTTACCAGATTCAATGAACAATTATGTATTAATTGTTGTTTATTGGCAACATTAATACCAAATGATACAGCTAATATTTTAAGCAGAGCAATTATGGGGCTAATTAATTATTTTTACCAATTCTTGGCTGTTTGATTATGATGCAGATATTGGCAATGGACATTAACAGAGAGAACTACGAGTTGGGATTGCCTGTGATTGAGAAGGCTGGCCTTGCTCACAAAATCGAGTTCAAGGAAGGCCCTGCTCTCCCCGTTCTTGACCAAATGATCGAAGAAGTAAGTGCTGAAATCGATTCTCTAACAATATCTACTTAGTTTTTCGAAAACTCAATGATTTGGCGAAATGTCTTTTTTGAAAACTCAATGATTTGGAGAAATGTCGAAATTGGTAGTGCGTTTTCCCTTAAATTTTAGTTGGAACATCACACCAAATGTACCCTAGTTCTTAATGACTTTTAACCATTTGTTTATCAATTTGAAACTAGTCCATTTTGTTATGAAATTAGCTCAACAAATTGACATGTTGCCAATCTTACCTAAACACCACCTTAATAGTTAATACCACTCACAAGTTAGTAAACAAAATTGACCTAACATAATTAGAAAAGTAATATAAAAATGAAGTGTACTAATATATTATACTTTACTATAATTGTGATATATGATGCATGTTACCAAATCTTGGTGCTACCTTTACATGTCTTCAAGCTTCAATCACATCCCTTTTTGTATGTAACACTCCACAACGTGCATGTTTGCAAATTAATTTGATAAGGTTATTGGTAGTCGATAAATTAATAGTAATCGATAATTCACCTCATTTTTAAAATGTGAACATCTGGTATTTGAAATCAGTTACTTCACTACATAATTTACTGATGTTTACTATTTTTAAATAAGATGAAACTAATTGATAAAGTGGTTGATTAGTTCGTGTCAAACATGATACGATATATTACTTGTTGAAGTAATTGAGTGATGAATTGAAAATACGCATTGTTTGTTTAATTAGGGAAAGTACCATGGAACATATGATTTCATCTTTGTGGATGCTGACAAGGACAACTACATCAATTACCACAAGAGGCTCATTGACTTGGTCAAGATTGGTGGTGTGATCGGGTACGACAACACCCTATGGAACGGCTCCGTGGTGGCTCCACCAGATGCACCATTGAGGAAGTATGTTAGGTATTACAGGGACTTTGTGCTTGAGCTCAACAAGGCTCTTGCTGCTGACCCAAGGATTGAGATCTGCCAGTTGCCAGTCGGCGATGGGATCACCCTGTGCCGTCGCGTCAGCTAATCGAGTTCGCGACGTTGAAGGTGTCGTGTCAAGTCTCTGATGTTATTACCTAATGATGTGTACTGTGTTTATTGTTATTCCATTGCATGTGATGGAGTGAGTAAAGATGAAATTATTTTCGCCATTTAACGGTGGATCGTTTATTTTAAGAAGTTTCCTGATGTGGATATTGATCTTTTATTATGTCTTCTTTTTTTGATTTGTCACTATCTTTGTGATTTTATATTTTCAAATACTTAATATACGAAAACTAATGTTTTTTTAAGTTGAAATTGACCAGCCGAAAAACTGATGTTTCTCTAAATATGGACTATTCTGGCCGAGCTAATTCCTTATATTGCCAAAAAACGGGGGAGTGAGGGGGGTTGCGTAGGATCAAGTGAGGAGTAAAATTGCAATTTTTTTTTTCTATATCCCCGGGTATCGACGACTATCGAGTCGTGCAGTCGTGCATCGTGGGCAACTAAACTTGAGCAGAATCACACACAAAATTGCTCCTTTAATCAGTGGGCCATAAAAAAGAGTTCAACGGATATTGATCTGCCTAGATATAAAACCCAACCAAGCATTCTAGCCCGCTGGCCCAGCAAGAACTTATCGGCCTATTCCAAATAGTCTCATCACAACTTGGGCCTGCTCAAACCTACATAAGATACTAAGATAGGGAAATGTCGCCCAAGGTTCTATCTGGGGAAAGGTTTCAAAAACAGCATTCCACCAGAATTTTAGTTGATAAAACACGAGAAACTTTCCTTTTTTTTATAAAAAAAAAAAGTCTTTCAATGGTTTATAGTTGTTTTGGACCTAAAAAAAAATAATCCAAAGACGCCTTTTTTCACCTCCAAACACGATAGAAGTACTGCATAATTGAACGCATACGAAGAACTTTCTATTCTATATTTCGAAAAATTTCTAGTTATATAGAACCGGCCTTGTATGATAATCCAACAGACACAGTACTTCTCTTGCCTGTACATATTACCATCAAGTCAATTTCACATTCAATTTCCATCTGCCAATTGTTGTACCTTATTAATGATATGTATACTATACTGGATTTTATTTATTAATTTGTAAACTTAGACAACCTCACATGTTTGCAACATCTATCAACATTTCAACAACATTCTATAACTATCACTATATATTTCAGAACACTCCCAATTTAGTAAATTTTTTTGTTATGTAAAGAAATTAAAACAACAAAAATAGAAAATCCCAAAACAAGACGCAAATTTTTTTGTTATGTAAAGACCAGAAAGGTAGGAAAAGGATCAAAAAGAAATTAAAAAATTATCAGAGCCAGGTTTCGATCCTGGGACCTGAGGGTTATGGGCCCTCCACGCTTCCGCTGCGCCACTCTGATTTGTTATTTGATTTCCTTATTTATACTATTTAAATGGTTGTCACAACAAAAGTGTGTATAACACAACTCGAGGTAGCCAGATAATAAGCGGTTGATGCATCAGGTTTGTTTTAACGACAAACTATCAAATAAATATTAATAATATACACCTAAAACTGTGTTTCTCGAGACTCGAACCCTAAACCTCCTATTTGCAATACATTTCAACTCCTTTTCTCAACTGATATACCACTTTATGACTCCTGTTTGAAACATCAGTTGTTTCGTCGTAATTAGATTTGGATTCAAAACCCTACATCGGAGGAAGCGGTCCCGTCATAGTGAGCTTGCTAAAAAAGAAAATATGATTGCTCAAATAAAGCAATCCCATCCTCAACGTGTGTTCCACAAGGTCAAGCACTCTAAGTGATCTCATGGGCGAATCTATGCATGATGCTAGCCCGTGCATGGCACGGATGTGGTAGTTTCGAAATTTTCGTTATATATATATATAAAATTTTATTTTTGATATTTTAACACGGTCAATATATATATATGTAATAAAAATGTTAAAGGGACTATAATACTACAAAAACATGTGCAAGGTATACTGCAAGAGTGAGGATGTTTACATAAAAAGAAAGTACAACATGAGGTTCTATGGTGTAGTGGTTAGCACTCTGGACTTTGAATCCAGCGACCTGGGTTCGACTCCCGGTAGGACCTCTTTCCCCCCCCCTCATTTTTGCCAGAAAAAATCTGAATCAGGTCGGGTTCTTACCAACGTGAACATATAGGTCATCATTAGATAAGCGTATCTGACACTAAATTTAACCTGGTTCATGAATTGTGATTTAATGTCCGTTTTCTTGTAATGTGGCACTAAATGTGAACTAAACTCATGATTGATTTCATCTGTCCAATTTCCAAATTGGTTTTAGCCTTAGTTGAGGTTTTGCAATTTTCCCAATTTTTGTTGTTTGTCTCTCTTATCCATAAATTACTCTCCTTAGATTTTAGTCTCATACCAATCCGTCCGTTAGTCTTTCTTTGTAATGGAACCACGACACGTTATTCGTAATCCTATATGAAGAAAATGAGAAATCCACCTCGAAATGTACCTTCTTTTCTAATTAATGTCAAAGATCCCTTCAATCTTAAACTTTATTTAGCCTCAAGCAACCTTATTTATTATGCCTATTCAATTGGGAAGCATGTCTTCATGAGTGAGAGCGACCTAAACTTGGGCCTTGGAATTAAGCTGGACTCCCATCTCTTACCAAAAGAACTTTGGATATTTTATAGCAATGAAGCGTTTGTAGTCAGATGATAAGTCGGGACAACATAACTAAGAGGTTGCTGCTTCAAGTACTCCTTGAAATTGATAGATTTGTGTCATTTATATAAAGCTTTAGAATTGTTACTTGAAATTTCTGAATATTTGGTTATAACCTTGTATAATTGAATTATAATAGTAACAATTATAACCCATAGATTAGTTGTTTATAATATTGCAACATTTATTTCGTTTACTGTTTGTACTACTATCCAAATTATCAAGGTGGAATGAATGTGGAGGCTTGTTACTGCTCTGCTATCTTCAATGTATGTACAATCTCAAACATCTCATAACTTCTCCATTTACACAATTCACAATTGATAATCGAACTACTACTTAGATATTGCACACAGTCGTTTTTCAAATCAATCACCAGATATCAAAGTATTTGCAATCGAATGGTAGACGTGACATGCCGTATTCCAGAGGTCACAGGTTCGATTTCCGAAATGAGTGATTAAGTACTCCGAAATGGACTTTCAGTTAGGTTTTCCCACTTAATACATGATGGAACACTGCATACATAGCAGTGGAATCTATTAAGGAACATGGAGCAGTACACCAGAATGGACATGCCAATCACTTCAGAGAGTTACAAGTCCTCCACATTCAACCATCTTACAAGTTGCATGATAAATTCTGACACTAGCTAGTTATTTCAGTTTACACACACTTGATATTTAATTTCTAATTCTGGAAATCTGACCTAATTCTAACCAGTGTGTAAAGGGAGCTCGAAAACGAAATAAGGAGATACATTGATCGGTTCATGTTTAAGACGACTCATGTTTAAGACGTAGATGGTGATAGTCCACACTCCATTGAATAATGTACTTTCGTAGTTAATGTGAGTACATTGATCTAATTCGTATAATATGAAAATGATTTAATCCCGTTAAACCCGTGGCACAACTAGAAATGTAAATTGAAGATGATCGGTAAGTTCAATTTCAGAAATTTAGTGTAAAATAGGAAGTATTCAATTTTTCAATCCCAAACTATCCGAATCCTGGAAATTCAGAGGACGGCCGCCTCCTTCTGCCACCTCATACATCTCAATCAATCTTGTGTGTTTTTTGGTTTTTGAAACGCAAATCTAATTACTATACTAATCCTACTCCTAAACCACCTTATATATACCTTCAAATGCACCCATACCAACCAAATTATAACTCCAGTTAAAACCACACTATACCTCCTTCAGAGTTCAAACCCTCGACATCTCCTATATTATTCTAGCTCCCTTATCACTCAACCAACCTTATACCTCCCATCTCCGTCTTGTGTTAGCATCGAACCAGTGAGCGAACCGCGAATTAAGCGAGTACACATGGAGAAGGAACATCATGAGGGTATCACGGCAAGTGATGCCAACCATCTTGCTTGGCCTTCAAATTGATAATGTTTACTGCACAGTTAGATGATGATGAAGTGCTTGATTTAATTAGGGTAGATGAAGAAGAATAATGTAACAGTAGATTGAAATTGAAGCATACTTTTAGACCCACGCAGCTGCTGCTACGTGTTGTCATAAAATTTATTATTCAACATTCAATTGAGCTTCCATTTTCCACATGCTTACTGTTCCACTTCTTTATTACTCTGCTTTCCACAAATTCTACCTCATATCAAACCGAATCAACGCAAACCCCACAAATCTGTTCGGACGGTTTTCCGATGCGGTGTAGTTGAACTAGTTTATCGATTATCAAACCAAATCAACATGAACCCCACAAATCTGTAAGGGAAGGGGTTATGCGTTTGCCGTTTAGTTAAACTTTATCGATTTTATAGAACATGAGTAGTGCTAGTGGTTTGGATGGTTTAAGAATAGTATTTTTTTTTTAAAGATAACAGATAATATTAATAAAAATAAAGGTCTACAAGGTCCTTATGCATTGCGAATACGAGTACGTAAATGCACTTGGGAATTGTCACGGTGCAGAACAAAAGAAAGCCACGCAGGGCAAATATCATAGACAACTAAACTAGGGCGAAAAGTTAAGTTCGGAAGACGGTTAACAAAGGTTTCTCCAAAAGATTCTCGGCTGGATTGATCTTCAAATCCGTATCCAGTTCCCAGCTTTGACAAAAGGTCGGCAACTTGATTAGGTTCTTTATACACATGAGTGATCAAAAGTTGTGGTATTCGTGCAAGTAATTGCCTAATTTTTAGGTTATTTAGGTAAATATATAATAGGTGCGTACGAGAGTATGTGTATGTATAAGGTATGTGAGGCTAGAAATATAAGACGAAAAATTGGAAACTGAGAAAAGTTGGTTTAAGGGGCTAAAGATGATAAACCCCTCATAGCGGAGATCTGTCCGGTTCGAAATTCAGATCTAGCTTTTAAAACATAGATCAGAAGGTCAATTCATCCCTCAACCGGATGTCTAAACTGATTCAAAACTCAACCAGGAATTCATGTTTCCGAATAGTTATCTTCGAATATTTTTGAGCGTATACGAATCGTAATTTAACAGGTTGATACTGTACGTAGAGATTGAAGCGAACCCACCCACGATATGTCGTATATGTATTGAGGAAGGACAAATTGGAGTGACATCCAAAAGGGTGGGGGATTGCTACTGGTCCTAAATGATATGCTTGGCGGATAGGTGCCACTTCCCGATTTAGCTGCTTCGTTATTGGCCAGCTGCGTTGCTGCTCACTCCACAAGCACTTCATCAAGTCTTGCTTCTTCTCTGTACTTATATATTCTTTCCTCAAAAGTTTTTTCTTCTTTTATTCAGTTTTGATATCTCCTTCTTTTATAAACGACAATCTATTACAAAGTATTAAAGTAAATTTGAAGTAAACAATTCTGAACTGAATTTGGAGTGAATTGACCAGATCATTACCCGACAGATGAAGTACATAACTTTATGTATTTGCAACCGAACAATCACCAAAACTGCCACCGGACGAATGTTTCTAGTCCGATTCTTGACTCAACCATCTTTCGTGGTTCCATCCTGGACAATAGTCCTGCATCCTCTACCACATCGCAAAGTCTAAACATGCACTTGCCAATATTTTGACAGATAGTGTCACTTAATTATTCGATATTGTATCTTCAAAAAGTCAGTTCTTGTTATTATGAATTATTCACTTTAAACCGAAATCCAATTCAATTATTATGAGATAACTTCTAGTGTCACTACTTGGATATCATATCTTCAAACAATCGGTCCTTGTTATGAATTATCCACTTTAAACCGAAATCCAAGTCAATTATTGTGAGTTAAAAGTTAGGACTAGTTATTAGATTATAATCTAATTAGATTAACATTTTATTGAGTTTTTTCTAAAAAAAAAGTAATAAAAATGACACAAAAGTCATTATATTTGATACCACATTTACTCAAACCAACACATACACTATAACTACAGTAACTAATCAAAATAGTACAAACCTAAAAATTCTACACCTTTATATACCCTAGTAAATTATCCCACTTCCTCACCACATAACCAAAGACACACACTATGGGTGACTTCATCACCTCCTCCGACCAGCCCCTAACTCCGGCCGGCCGCCTCTTCTCCCAACCCAAAATGGAGCAAATCATCAACATCGCCATCGCGGCTGACCGCCCCTTAGACATCCCGGCCATCAAGGCGGAAGTCGAATCCTCCTTCCTCCTAAACCACCCGCGTTTCTGCAGCATCCTAGTAAAAAACAAGCGCGGGCGCGAGTTTTGGCGAAAAACGATAGTGGACCTCGACCGGCACCTCTTCATCCACCCGGACCCGATCCCGGGCGACGACCCGATCAACGACTACCTCGCTGACCTAACCGTCTCGTCGCCACTCCCAACTGACAAGCCCTTGTGGGAGGCGCACCTCCTCATGGCCCACAACGTGGCCGTGTTGCGTGTGCACCACTCGCTCGGGGACGGAATCTCGCTGATGTCGTATCTGTTGTCGTGTTGCCGGAAGGAGGATGATCCGAGTAAGGCCCCGGATATATTCGGGGTCGGGGCGAGCAAGATGGAGAGGAGGATCCGGTGGAGCCAGATATGGAAAGTGGTGTGGTATACTTTTGTGCATTTGTTGGAGTTTTTCTTGAGGGTGATGTGGAAGAAGGATGAGACCACGGTGGTTAGTGGTGGTAAGGGGGTGGAGATGTGGCCGAGGCGGATCGCGACGGCGAGGTTTCGGATTGAGGATATGAAGGTTGTTAAAGGAGCTGTCCCCGGTTCGGTAAGTGAATTAGCCGTTTATATTTGAATTTCAGTTAGCTAATGAGAAAAGCGCGCGGGATTTATCAGAATATATTAAAATTAAAAACTAAATATCTGCGATTTAATGGGGCATTAAGTGTTTAGATTAATGTATTTTGTTTGTTTTATGTTTTTTTTATGAAAAAAAAGTTTTAGGTAGATTTTGTCTCAAATTTCTTACTATTGGATACGGATTTTAACCGTAAACTATATTAATTTAGATAATTTGGAGAAAGGGGAACTTGATCATATATTTGAATTTCAATAAGACCGAATTTGTGATTACTATCTTAAAATTGTGACCATGTCTCATTGTGTGCGACTTGTACGACTCGCTTAGTTATGTCGGTTTACCATGTGCGCACCTTTGAGTAAATGACAGATGTGGTTCCAAATATCTTAAAAATGTAATGAATAACATTAGATATAATACTACTTATAGAGTAGCATTCATTATAATGAATAAAGTATGACAAAGAAAAACAAGAAAAAGATGGTATATGTGTTCGGAATATATTGAGCCGGAATAATTTCAAAGATGTACTATCACAATATAATACAAGTAGTTTTGTAAAAGACATATTTTTTCTATACACAAGAAAATATTGTATAAAACATCCAGATACGAGATTAAAAACACTTCATTTGATTTGGGTATTCATTTTAATTTAAATATTAAGGAAAAAGAAACACTGCAATTTGAATTTAATAGTGTGTATCTTATTCTTATGATGTTGCACATTGCACATGCTACAGTGTGTCATTAAACAAAGAATTTTGACTAAATTAATTGTGATAGTGAAACAAATAGGATAGAAGAATGTTCTGCAACGACAATGATTGTTTGTTTTTCCAATCCAATTTAACATAAAGTATTTCGTTACACGATTTTTCTAAAACGAACACAATTTATTCGTATTGACATAGTTAATTTCAACTCCACTTTACACGAAAACTTACTCTTTTAAGAGAAACTGTGCTAACTATTCTTAGCTTATTCGTATTGACATAGTTAATTTCAACTCCACTTTACACGAAAACTTACTCTTTTAAGAGAAACTGTGCTAACTATTCTTAGCTTGTTCTATAACTTTGATATAAGATAATGTAATATCTTTGTTTTAGGTAAAAAATTATGGGGGCGTTTTATTACATGGAAGCAAAGTAACAAATAATAGAGATATTGGTTAGATTTGGAAGTAACTTTGTTTTAATAAATACCATCAAGTGGGCAGTTGGTAAGATTCAACAAAAATCTGGCGAAAATCATAAATACTTACTTAATGCTTCATATCTTTTGTACTACTACTATTAAATCACATGTTAGTCAAAGTCCACCTTTACTCCCTAGTTTCCATTCGTCACTGTTGAATTTACTACTGTTCTGTTTGTCATGATCATATGTAAATCTCTGAACTGAATTAAATGAGTATAAAATTGTTATATTCTGTTTAAATTATCTGAGAATATCTAAACTAAACTAAACTAATCTGATCTGAAGTGAACTGTACCAAACAAATTTCAAGTATATAAATTTCAACTACACAAACCTGAACTGAATGATCCGAATTAAATTGAACTGAACAATCCTGAAATTAAGGTGAATTGACATAACCTTAGTCTGTGTTTAGTTCATCTCGATTTCAAGTTTATTAAGTTCAGCTCAGGTCAGATCAATTCAGGTTTACAATTCAATTCAGGTTTACATAGTTGAAATATATACTTGAAATATGTTCTGTTCGGTTCAGGTCCAAACACATACTTTGTTCTTCATCCAATTTCATCTTGGTACTTTCTATTTAAACATGTCTCAATCTCATCTTCCACCTTTAAATATAAACTACATATCATATTGTATTCATCATCTCTATCACTTTTTACAATCTCTCGATAACCATATTGCATACTTTATTCACTCGATTTCCTGATGTTCTTCATTAAACTTCATACTTAGGCTCCGTTCAATTCACCTGAAATCTTTTGAATTTAGCTGAACGAGCCTGAACTGAACCGAACTACGTTCAAGTATAATTTAAACTACGCAAACCTAAACTGGACTGAATGAACCTAAACTGAACAAATTAACTGATATTAAGGTGAACTGAATCGTGAATTTATTTTAACTTGTGTCCAATATTAGGAGGATGTAGTAGTATCATTTATTGTCCTAGAAAGAAGACAATTAAAGACAAGTACTAGTAGTAGATGCTTCTTTCTGGTATTGGAAGTAAATGTGTGATTGGCTTCTCTTAGCTGGTTCACTATTCATCCAAAATTATGAATGCAGTAGTGTGTGATTGAGAGAGACTCCTAACCTAAAAGTGTTAGTCTTATTTTCATTCAAACAGGGCCGCTTTCAGTATGGCCTTTGCTTCTGCTGTTACGATTCTGTTTTCATTCAGATATACCATTTAATGTGTTGGTACAATCTAGATAAGGCTAGGGTATGGCCCTTTGCCTCACTAATTTTGACCTCAATTCATGATAGGATGCCTAATTATGGCCTTATGGGTAACTAATTACACCAAAATGACCCTTCAAATATGGGTCCTAAAGTACATTTTGATTGTTTTAACTTATCTTTCTTGAGTGTAAAGGTAACTAATTTGACCTAAAACCTCGTTTCTTCAAAGTATGGACATCTTTGGTTAAGCCTGTTAATTTGGATTAAGACTAGATTGGAAAGTTCGATTTGGATCTACCCTGGCATTAATCACAAAGTCCTAAAAAACGCCATAAGTCAGGTGAATCGTGTCCTAGTACCCTAGATCTGATTCGGAAAGAATCCGCGAATTGGTGGATGTGTAAACGAATTTGTCTTTTGTAAACGACTAATACCAAATCAAATGAAATCCGGCGTGAAAAGCTAGCATAACCTCTCTATGATCTTCCCTTGACTATCAAGAGCATTTTTTTTTCAATTTATGTTTAACGGACTTGGATGGATCCATGTCCAATCCAGATCGGATCCACATCCGGTCTGAATTTTCAAATTACTGAATGGGTGTGTGATGGATACGATCCAAACGGATCTGGGCCGAAAGGATCAATCCAGATTGATCAAATCTATCCATTTGATAGGCTGACCCTGGTACAACCCCAGGGTTCAAAAATCAAAATCCATTCCAGAACTTGCCTTGAAAAGTTAGAACTGTGTTTTACTCTAGATCAGTCTCCAAATACTACTGATGAAGGAAGTAAATTTCATATAGTATATGCAACTTTATAGCAAGATTGAATCTAGATTATGCAGTGGCATTAATCGTGTCGATTTGTAACTGATGGACTACTATCTTGGATGATCTTGTAGTTATTAACATATAAGACAGCACAGTGTAAGCACATGAACATCTTGTTATGTAATATGCAGTAGTGTAGATTCTGGAAACACGGTATATATACCGTGGATCAGCACGTTGATTGCCTGAGTATCATTTACACTGTCATGTAGAGATATATCGGTGACAAACCGGTACTGATACCTGTGCTGTTTTGATGT
>JAYMSL010002627.1:0-13902 GCA_036897195.1 Plantago coronopus | reverse complement strand
AAGCAGGTAACCGCTGCTTTTTAGAAGCAGCCCAAGACTTGCTTTTTCCTGCTTAAAGCACTCCAGGCTGCTTTTTTTTCCTAATTAGCAAACACCTATAACTTTTTATCAAAAACAATTTTATACTACTTTAAGCAAAAGCAAGTTAAAAGCAATTTTAAAAAGCAATGCAAACACTCACATAATCGCAGACTTAGAATATTCTCCTACGAAACTTCCCCAACTTTAGCTTTCGTTTCGACTATATATAATCATGACTATGAACTAACTCAGAGACTGATTAATTCATATTCTAACAATGAGCTCTCTTACCATGTCTTTTTTTAGTTGAGAGGTATGTAATATAATACTTATAAATATCCGTACTTTTGTTTGGGATTACTGTTCAGAATGGCTCGAGAAAGCAGTCGTTAATAACTACACTAGGACTTTCTGTCAAAAAAAAATAAAATAACTACACTAGGACTTTTAGAAGGTTGGTTAGACCAACCGATGACCAGGCTCGTTAAGCCTTGTAATTAACCTATTTGATGAAGTAATGGAAGTTCATTGTTCAAAAATCCGTACAAAAATGATATGTTGATCTGTGAACTTGTGAAATACCGCGTTTTATTGAAACTCAACTACCTAAACTTGAAAGGTTTGAAGGGAACCTTAAAAAAACAGTGTCAAATGTGAAATAGGTGTTAATTAATTGGTACTTCCTCCATTCCAAGATCATGATTTGCAATTTTATCTGTTAATTTTTTTCTAAACTTTTTCGAACACAAACAAACCTCTTCTAAATCAGTATGAGAAAAACAATTAAATTATACTTTAAAAGTGATGTCACAAAGTTGCAAAGTATAATTTTTTTTGTAAAGTTTTTTTCATACACAACGCATGAATCACACCCCGCGCACCTTTATCTTAAACAAAGGGGTCAAATATTCTAATAATCTAATTTATAATCACATCCCTGATCATATCTAAACATCATCATTAGATTAGAGGTGAACATAAGTACTCTTGTAAACCATTTCTAAATTTATAATCAACCTATACAATTCCGCTTACGCGCGTCAACTTAATTAGTCTCCAATTCGGAAGTCGGAAAAGTGATTTTTCTTTTTCAGATATATTATTATAAGTACAATCTCAACAAATTTCAAATCGATGATTAATCAAATACTATACTCAAATCTCAATACAGATGAAACAATTATCAAAATCAATGATTAATCAAATACTCTACTCAAACCTCAATACAGAGGAAACAATCACCCATGATGGAGATTGAACCCGTGAACTCTTGGATCCAGAATGTCTAAGCTTGCCACTCGATTACAAACACTTTTACCTAATTTATTAAT
The DNA here is from genome assembly GCA_036897195.1 of Plantago coronopus. NCBI lineage: Eukaryota > Viridiplantae > Streptophyta > Magnoliopsida > Lamiales > Plantaginaceae > Plantago > Plantago coronopus. The sequence goes on along the minus strand of JAYMSL010002627.1, from coordinate 12,550 downwards.
TCTTTGGTAATGATTTGGAAGAATAAAACATGTCCTTAACAACCTTAACCACATACTATTGAATAATAAGCATATAATGTAATGATGTAGTATTTTGATAATTTGGTAGAATCATGCAACTTTAGCACAGTTTGTGGAATTGTGGTCAGTTGGCGAAATGCGCTTTCTTACTTTTCCACAAATACAAAAGAATCGTGCTTCTTCGACTTTTAAATTTGGACGGCGAATCACACATCATTCATTCACATTCACAAATCACAACAAGCGTGTGTGTATTGTTAATTTAGTGCTCTCTTATCCCGCCGTGGATTATGATGGATCCATCCCAAATCTGACAATGACCATCCCCTTATTATACCACTAAGGCTCTCTTATTTTCAGCTGAGAATTCCAGAACTGAACTGAACTGAACTGAATGGATCTAAAGTGAAGTACAAATTTGAACTAACCAAATCTGAATGGATCTGAACTGAACTGAATAAATCTGAACTTAAGTTGAAAAGAACAGAGCCTAAACTTCACACCTACCCGAAATCCGTCATAGTAGTGTTGTTAAACGGGCCGAGCCGAACCGAGTATTTTCGTTAAGGAAAATGAGGGATAAATTGTTTTAACGAGCTCGAGCTCGAAATTTAATGAGCCTTAACGAGCTTTTTTCGAGCTTTATCAAGCCTTAACGAGCTTTTTTCCGAGCCTGAGCGAGCTTTTTCAAATTAATAATGCTTACCGAGCTTTATCGAGCCGAGCCGAGCTCGGCTCGTTAAACTAACAAACACAAAACGAGAGCTCGGCTCGGTTACCTTATCAAACGAGCCGAGCCCTCAGTAGTCAGTAAGGCTTGACTCGCATAACAACACTAGTCATAAGAACTCCAAGATTTAGCATATTTGATCGGCAACAATTTTCGAACCAGTAATTTATTGAAAAGTTTCTCGTACACACAAATTATTACAAAATACACAGATGAGATATGTGTTGTTTTGTATAGTTTACATATCACCCGGTAAACAGGGCAAAGGCCAAAAGTAACGATGGTGATCACGAGATCAGCTGCCAGTGATGCGTATAGTTTTTTTTTTTTTGTCCGTTCTTATTTGTTTAAGCACCCCCTCCCCCCTAAATTTCATATCAACCATATATTATGAAGTTTTGGGGGATGTAGAGTTCTTGAGATTGATAATGGTGTTGGTGATTACAACTTGTGGGGTTGTGGAACTTCCAATAATTACGCACCTAACACTTAGTTTATTATTGACTACTATCAAACAAACTGATTTCTGTTTGTTTCTTTTGTTTTCCTCTAACGTTAACACTAGAAACATTTGGACTCCTATAACGTTAACATTACAAATAAAATATCTACTTATACTAACACATTATTAGTATAATAGTATAAACATTCCCAATACCAAACTTCAACGTCCAGCTGATAGCTCAGGTAATTTGTTTTTTTTACTGAAAGAGATGATTAACAATGATTTCCCATTTACGATCTATTGATTGGAGGGAGTTTAGGTAAAATCGAACGAATCCAGTATGTTTTAAGAGAAAAGTGAGATTATCTTACCAGCTCATCTTACCAGCTAAGCAGTAAATTGCAGACGAAAATACCATGGCCATGGATGGTTATACATTACATATCTAACCACTAACAATGTAAGTATGTAAATATGGAGATTTTACATAATCGAACAGACTACTCGAAGCAAAATTGGATGTCCAGGTGAGCACACGTTCAGCAGACGGCTCTATACCTGCAAGATTTTAGCCGGATAACTTGATTCGTGTAGGACCAAGGTGGACAAGGGACCTCGATAGAAACAACAGCAAGACCATCTTCAGCAAAATACAAGAGCATACATCATTTCTCTACTTCATCAAGATTAGGGGTGGATGTGTGATGGCAGAGCTTGAGAACTACAGTATGTTCATACGCCTGCCTAGTTTGCGATTCGTTCAAACTTGACATTACCCTCGTCCAGTACTGTCATGTGCTTTCTCTTTTTGGATAGTTTAGCGGTTGAATCTGAGAACTGAGCGGCTGTTCTGTCACGCAATTCTTCTAAGCTTTCGCCTTCTTTGGCTCTCTCCAGAACCTGCAGAGCCAGCCACAAGTTAGTGACCTACTTTGTTTCAGAGTGACTCGAGCATGTTACAGAATTTTATCATGTAACTTACCAAGTGACGGCCGTATAAATGGGTATTGCAAAGAGCCTCGAGGGCATTCTTTGCTTCTTGCTTTGTGACAAACTCCACGAAAGCGAAACCTCTGTGGTTGCCAATCTTTGTTGGTAACCGCAGACGCTTTATCTGCAGAGAACAAATTATAAAGATCAGAATTCAACAATAGGAATTCTACTGCACTAAATGGAATTGAAATTAAGCACCATTTCTTGCGTATATGACACGCACATTTTGCAGAAATGAGAATAGCAATGAAGTTAAGATCTGACATGGTTTGACACAATCCACAGTTTTTAATAAATTAGAATGTTAAAGGAACAAATTTAGAGAGTCAAACTGAATGAGCCTAAAGGACAAAGAAAAGATTAATCATCAACGTAACAGGAGTACATTAACAAAAGACGGATAGATAGGTATGGTTTATCATGGAGAAACTGAACTGAGTTACTACCTGGCCAAATGGACTAAATAGTTGTCTGAGGTCCTTTTCTGTCGCCTGGAAAGCTACATTTCTTACGATCAATTTTGTTGAACTCCTGTCGCCCTCAGTCTTTTTAGCCAATGGTGCATCCTTTTTCACATTGCAAAGTTGCAACATGAGTGCGTGCCCGTCCAAAACAGTTCCCTGACCCAGCAATTGGAAGGTAAGATGGGAGAAAAGACTGAAAGTCCACATAAAAGATGATCCAACAGAATATAGCCAGAATGGCAGATAGCGGATTACCTGTAAATCCTTGCAAATCTTCACTGCTGTATCAACAGAATCAAACTCCAAAAAACCAAAACCCATTGAAACATACTTCCCATTCTTTTGATGCTTCTTCACCTAAAATAGAACAGTAGTTCAAATTTACTATGCAAAGAGATTTTAAAAAAAAACAGACAAGCTGAAAATTATTTCAGAAGTACAGAGAGAGAAAAAAATACCCTGACACTCAGTAGTTTTCCTCCTTTCATGTGCTCGCAGAAATGCTTTTTCAAAGCCTCATCTGACGTTCTGAAGTTCAGGTTCTTCACATACAAAGAACGTGACTGGAAGAAACATATTAAGAGATTAGTACTCTCAAACTAGCACGGATTTGAACAACTTACTAAATGTACCACATTTATCGTAATGTGCCATGAAGAACGGGTAGCATGATTCAAGAAAACATCATATCAAATGACCGTACCCTTCAAGTCGAACAGTTTTGACCAAAAATTTTAAATGAACCGTGTCTTGTGCAACATCCCTTGCCTTGGAAGAACAAAAAGCAAGCAATCGCATATTATATATTGTTCATACCCCAATTCCGTTCACATTATACCCTTGCTTTGGTGTCATCGACATAACAGATGTTCCTGCTCCTTCTATTTCTAATTATTTTCTATAGTAGGAAAATGCAATGTAGATTGTAGAAATACAATGTTCATAAATAAAAATTATAGAATATATGTTCAAAATGACATGTTTAACACATTCTGAGTATTATAGTACATCACCTTAGCTACACAAAAGTTGAAATTGCACAAGGTGGTCAGATAAGAGGTTGTTGGGTGGGAGGGTGAAAGAGATTTAGGACATTTGAGAAATATATAGCTTACAAATACCTCAATTCTATCCGGTTCAATGTCCGCGTCTGTAATTGATTCGTCTACAATAGCTCCCTTCGTTTCAGATTCATCCATGTCTGTATTATTCTCAGTAATAGATGGACTGAGAATATTGTCAGGAGCCCATTCCAAATATAGAGGACCATCCCTACATGATGGAAAAGAAAATTACAGATCAACTATATAGCGGAGCATCCGTACAGTTACAGAAAAGAAAATTACAATTCAACTAAAACTATAGAAAATGTTGCAGTTTTTCTCAGGCAGCTTGACATCCACAATATATATTAGGGGCTCAAACAAAGAAATCTAGGGGTCATTTCACTAAGGTCTTTGTCTGAGCAGGTGAGGGTTTTTTTAGAGAGGGGAAGGGGAGGAGGTTTAGTGAGAGAACAAACTTATACTTCAGTGAATGAAGCAGTTGTCAATAAAGTATGGTGACGGTCACATCGTTGTAAACCTTTTGTTTCAATGAATTTCGCATACACATTGACAAAATAAATACTTACAAGAAGTCCCCCATACAAAATCAATTTCAGTAATCATATCATGATATAGTTTTGATCCTAGGCAGTCTGGATCAACATAATAATCACACTCCAAGAGCTACTTCATCAAATAAAATATTTGACCTCAAAACTGAAGTGCTGTGTTAGTATTACTAACAAGTGATAATAAGAGAAAAGAGGGACAATTCTCAAAGTTTAGACCATCCATGATCCAGTATATCAATGACATTTTCTTCCATAATTGTGATTCTCAACTTTTCAATCGAATGAAATTTTGGAACACACCCTTGGAACCACGATTTGGGCAATATATTTGATCACATAAGTGTGGGCATGACCCAACCAGCATATAACAGCACAAACCATATGCTAGGATGCCAAAGATAAAGCAGTACTAATAACTATGAAAAGCCTATTCACTTACTTGTAGCGCCTGTAAGCTAAACCTTTGAAAGCTGTACGTGCTTCAGCAGGTTGGAGGAATATTACCTGGGGGTTCAACAATAAACCCAATTAAAAATACAATCAGAACACAGTATACACAGTATGAACAACAAAATAGAAGAGTGATATAGAGCGAGAGAGAAGAAAACCCTACCAAAGCCATGGTCTTCATAGGAGGTAAAATGAGTTTATCCAAAGTGCCATATTTACCAAACATTTCCACTAGTTCACTTTCAGATGAACTGAAAGGCAAGTTTTTTACTAAGATGACATGATTACTTCTTTTTATGCTATCAGTTTTACCAGCAGCTAGTTCATCCAGCGAGGCCACATTAACTCCAGCCCTGGAGAGAGCTTTCTTTGTCTCAGCAATCACTTGAGCCTCTCCCAAAGCAATGCGCACGGCCATATCACTAGATTCTCTATCTAGTAGGTCGGCTTTACTGATACCAAATTTCCGTGCAATGTTTTCCACAACCTATAAATGATGAGATGAGAAGATGGATATGTTTCAAGTTAATACACAAACTGACTGTTAATATCTCAGCTCAAGGGGCAAAACATGGAGCAGAACAAAGCTAATCAAATAAGACTAGTATCATTACTTACAGTATCAGAGTTCATAAATAAAACATTCCATGCTCGTGTATTTCCGCTAGCTTCTGATTTCTTCCGTTCTGCAACTCGCTGCTGCTTAAATGTCTTAATGCTAGAAGACTGTTCCTTCAGTTTGTCATTTCTGTAAGAACCAGCACGAAGAGAGACTTCTTATTAAACCACTTTTGAATATTCAATTACACCCGGTAACAGTTAAGAATCATGAAGTTTCACATACTCTTTGTCAGGCACATATTTTTGTTTAGCAGGCATGACATGCAACAATCTTCCCTGAAAAATTGAATTGTCCGTCTCTTCCATAGCCCTGTAAAGGTTTTTGAAAAAAAGATTATAAATAGGGGTCCATAAGAGGGGGCTGCATAATATTTGCGGCTTGCCACTAGTACAATGACAAGTTTACCTTGCAACCAATTACTCAAGGTAGGCTAAATCATGAAACTACATCATTGATTATGACTAGTTTTATTCAGATTTATTGACAGAGAAGATGGAACAATGAATTGCCGACCAAAAGTCCAAAACTTTTTCCAAAAATGACATTAAAAAAAGAAAATTGAGATCAAATATACCAAAAGTCCAAAACTCTTTTTAAACAAGTGATGCAATAAACCTGAAGGCTGAAACACATTATCAACTGTAATATATTGACTCTGAGCTTAGCAAATATTACCTAGTAGCAGATTCTGGGAGAGCAAACAGAACATAAGCAATTCCTTTGGATCGCTTCGTGTCTTTATCAATAACAATATGGACCTGAGAGATGCTGCCATATTTGCTGAAGTGATCTTCCAGATCATCTTCACTGTGTAGATAAAGTAAGAAAAGATAAAATACAATAAATGAATAGAATGAGAAGGGATACGAAATCTATTCTTAGACATGTTAGAAGAATCGCCAAAACTGGCTGGCACTTACGTAGCAGTGAATGGAAGATTACGGATAAAGAGGCGACCAGAATCCAGAGCTGCTTCTTCCTTTTCAATACATGAAGGATCAACAGAGTCAATAATTTCTTGTTTTCCAGAATGGACATCTTCGAACTTTACTTCAGGAACACTGGATTCAACTTTAGCCACATTCTTATCCAGAGATTTACCACTGCTATCACTATCATCGGCAACATTGCTGTCGTCACTGCCTTCAGAACTAGCTTCTTCATCACTACTTTCTGAATCTGACCACTCTTTTTTAACTCTGCTCTTGAAGTAATCCATGTCAGATACATCATCATGAACCACACTCTTTGGTTTATCTTTCTCTTGTTCCTCAGAAGATCCATTTCCATCTTCCTCAAATCCTACAAGATTAACATCCTCTTCATCTGATTCTGACTCTGACTCGTTGCATTCCTTGACACGCAATTTATCGCTCGGTGCCACTTTACTTTGCAAACTTGAGGGACCAGCAAGAGTATCATTCGCCCATAATTTTGACTTTGTCATGACTTGAAGAAATTCTTGAAGTTGGGGATCATCATTCTCATCAGCATTGTCAATCTGTTTCCTCTTTTTATTCTTCCCTTCGGATTTAGAACTTATCGGACCAGAAGCTGTCTTCTCGATTTGAGATGAATTATCTTGTGGCTTCTGCGAGTGCCGACTCCAAGGGCGCGGCATATTAGGATCTCCAACCTTCCGAGCAATCTGGCTAAACAGAAACAGAGTTACTACGATCATATAATTACCAAATTTTAACCAGTTCTCTTATACTCATCAGATGAGTGCAAGTGCAGCAGTATGTAGTGGAATTCCTTAACTAGACCGCATCTTAGTAATTGCATAGACATTGTGAAAGAATATGTTCCGTATCACTCAAATGGCATGCATGGACCACATTCACATGCATGCATGTCAGCATGTGTACATCATGGCTGCGACTTCTGGGCTAGACTAAGATCTAGGTTGGAAATCTACATATGTAGTGGTGGAAGACTGCTAGTTGAAGATATTAGACATGATTATCAATGAAGTTTTGGAAATAATGAAGGCATCGGTATGGTAATGTGTAGCAACCTACTATGCAACATAAACTATGGCCACAAGCGGAACCATAAGAGGTGCCAACCATCCAATTTGCATATGCTATAAAACCTCAGACGACTAGGATTAAAATAAGAAAAGAAAAGGTGCTTCAGCTATTTCAAAGGACACCATTTTACCTACTTAGTTTCCGATATCCAGTTAGCCCATTCTCAGCTCTACTGTACTAGAAGGTGAAGTACTATTGTTAGGAGGTCAAATGGCTTATGGTAAGGCCTTAACTCAGTAGTGTTTAATTTAGTCTCATACATACTACTAGACAGTATTACCCAGCAACTGTGGTGTGGATGACAAAAATAGTGTCCTACTAATTCACAAGCAGAATGCAAAACATCTGACGATAGGACTAAAAGGCAACAAAAGCAGACCTCGCAAGTAATTCTGGAAGTATCCATGAAGGATCTATTGAAGTACTGTAAGGCTTCTTCAGCTTCATTCTGTGTCCTGAAACCCACAAATCCAAATTGCCTACTCTTCCCATCCCTGCACCAATACTCCAATCTCAGTCCCATGACTAAAATGTCAAGATTGACATCAGAAAACCAAGTATAAATTGCAGAAATAAGGAATAACAAGTTACTTTGTCCGCATAAGCTTGGCGTCGGTAACTTCCCCTTTCTGGGAGAAGAATTCTCGGAGACGGTCCTCAGCAACATATTTAGGCAAGTTCTTCACACATATTCTCGACCTTCATTCACAACCAAAATTGCTCAAACATACTTGCTACATGAGCTTGAACCTTTTTCATATGGAAGAGTGAAGCAACAACTTACATGTTTCCGTATGCTACTTGTATGTGTATGCAAAAACAGACTTCGAAATGGAATACCACCCCGCTCTATCAATATTAATCTGTACCAGAAAGCATATAACTAACTCATAAAGTACAAATTAACAATCATAATATACATACAACAAAGATTCAAAATAAGGCTATTTTCTATTATATGCACACCAATCCAAATCCAATGGCTCCTAGCTATTAAACTTGTTCGAACTTCCTATAGCATGGTATATTATCAGAAATTCAGTGCTAACTAAACGAAACGAATGAAAATGCAATCAAAGCTAGCTCCTTTCTATTAAACATGTGCATACTTCCTATGGCATAGTAATGAATATATCAACAGAAATTCAGAGAGCCAGCTAAAGGAACCGAACGAAAATGCAATCAGGTTACACTAGACAAGCTGGTTTCTTGCTATTAAGCTTGTTCAAACATCCTATAGCACAGTAATGGGTATCTTATCAGACATTCAGTGCTAACTAAACCGAATCGAATCGTAATGCAATTGGGTTGGAGTAAGGTGAGCTAGCTAGTAGCTACATGCTATTAAATTTCATTAGGGACCTAACATAAGATAACATGTAGCATAAATTCAAGAAAAGATTGAATCCTTCTTCTCCACTCAAAGAAACTGCCTATCCAGCAAAGAAAACGACTCAACAGAATATAAAAGCACGAAAAAAATCAAGCAATCAAAGTATGCAGCAAAGCCGAGCAAGAGAGAACTATTACTGTTTACTGCGAATTAAGGAATGGAAGTTCAAGAAGACGAGCTTCGCTACCTAGCTGTTAAGGAGAAGAATGAGAATCTTCCGGTGATGATGGAGGAAGAGCTTCTGTAACGACGGTGAGCGGCTTCAGTTTTGTGCAGACAGGTTTTTCCAGCAGCCCATGTAATATTCACTTGGGCCAAATCAATTATCCCAACGGGCCGACAAGTAGAACTATTAAAAACACGAAACCGGTTGAATTTCGATAATCCAGTACGGCTCAATTTAATTCACTTTCATATCTTAAGAATCACCGAAAAGAATGAGAAGAGTCGAGAGGACATAAGTGATAAGACTCTGCCGGCTAATGCACTGTTTAATAGTAGGTATGAAATCTCTGAACTTAATTAAACTGAACTACATGGACCTGAATTGAACTTTATTTAAGTATAAATTTTAATTACGCAAACTTGAACTGAGTTGACCGATAAATGAGAATAAAGTGAAAAGAAGGAGCCTCTCCTTGTCTAAAGGACATAAGGAAAAAGGGAATTCCAGCTTAATCCGAGCATCAAGAAACAATTCCAACGAAATCCCCGTCAAAGGATAACGTTAACAAGCAAACATAGAGGAAAAATAAACGGGAAAGAACTTAAGATTTAGGCTCTATTCTTTTCAGCTGAGAATTTCGGAACTGAACTGAACTTAATGGATCTGAAGTGTAGTATAAATTTGAACTAACCAAATCTGAATGGATCTGAACTTAAGTTGAAAAGAACAGAGCCTTAACTATATCCAACTATGAATAATTGAAGGATAAGTCGAATACTAATTGTTATTGATTCAAAGGGAAGGTATTTGCCGAGCTCGAGATTAGAACAATGTTTGGAGATTGATTAGTTTAGGGATACCGGTGAAACATTTTTAAAAATGTGATAGACGTAATTGAGTAAACTTGATTCCGATTTTATTATCACCCATTAAAACATTAACCATCCATGAAAGTTAGGCCCAATTCTCTTCTCCCTTCCCTCAACCGAGGCCTCAACGGCTCAACCAGTCCAAGTCCAACCAAGCAAGCAACGAGTCCATGAGAAAGCACATCAGGCCCATCAAGCCCATCAAGCGGAAACCCTAATAACCCAGCTATCCTCCCCTATTTCACCTTTCTCCTCCACTCACAGCAGCTCAGCTGAAAACACACAAACCCTAAAAATGCCGGCAGGTCATGGTGTTCGTGCAAGAACCAGAGATCTCTTCGCCCGCCCCTTCCGAAAGAAGGGTCCTACCCATCTCTCCACCTACCTCCGGATCTTCAAGGTCGGCGACTACGTTGATGTGAAGGTCAATGGATCCATCCACAAGGGTATGCCGCACAAGTTCTACCATGGCCGTACCGGTCGTGTCTGGAATGTTACCAAGCGTGCTGTTGGTGTTGAAGTCAACAAGCAGGTAATTTTTCTATCTAAATTCATTCATAACCTTCAGTTCGTGTTAGTTTTCGTGTCGATGATTTGAATCCGTGTATGTATATGCTGAATTGGTTGATGTAATGTGTGCGTAAGGCCTAAAGTTTAGACTGTTTGTGTGGTTGATGCAAAATTTCAGCTGGATTCCGTGTTGATTGTTAGAATCCGTGTATGTATATGTTAAATTCATTAATGTATGAATGGATAAAGGCCTAAAGTTTAGACTGTTTGTGTCGAATTTGGTATCTGTTTGCTGAAGGTGTTTGCTGAAGGTTTACCGAGGACTACATTATTTTATAGCTTAGTTAAGTAGGAATCACCTGAAAAGTAGTTGATTAGATAGTATTGTACTATCTGAAGCAGCTAGTAGATTGTGTTTCTTTTGATCTTCTGCCAGAGTTGTTGTAATTGTGTTATTGTGAGTATTGATTGAGCTGGAGTATACGAAATTAGCTCAAATGTGATCGTAGATGAGTTGATCTGAACTTTCGTTTCAGTTTTGCTCGAGTCAGTCTAGAAGTCACCCTAGATGTGTTAATGGGTGAGTATTGATTGAGCTGTAGTATATGCAACTAACTTAGATTGGATCATGCAAGAGTTGATAACTCTCCCTTTGAAGAGTTTTGAAGTGGTTAATTCAGAGTTTTGTTTCAGTTTTGGTTGATTCAGTCTTTTTGTTTCATGTGAGCCTGGTTTAAACTGTAAAGAAAACACATGCCATGCCAGTTTCTGTTCTGGCTGTCACATTGGAACTGATTTTTTGTTGCGTCATTTAAACTTTGTGTTCTCACTCAGATTGTTTAGCAACTTGGTATGCATGTTCTGACCGATTAAGATGAATGCTTTCTTTGCTAAGTCTTACCATGTGTACTGCTCTGTATTCAATTGGTGTTTTCTCTACTTCACTTGTGTGTGTGAATAGAGTATATTGTTCCTATATTGAAAATGCCTGCATTCATCTCACTTGCTCTAGCTACATGTATAATGTATATTTATGTCCACTCTCTGTTTCAAGTTCTGACACTTAGTCTAATTTGGCCGATCCAATGGGTTCTCGCGGAAGTATTTAATACTAATGTACGGGAGCTCAATTTCACCCGGCCTAGATTGAATTTCATAGGGCAGCCTCAATGTTTAACGCGTTTGTTTTTATTCTCGTGTATTAAGGTTATATTGCCCTACACATCTTACCCCTAATTCTTGTTGTACTTCATTTTCTATTTATAACTATTCGATTCTGTAGTGTTGACACAATATGGAACTGGATGCAAATCTAACTTGTGTTCTCATTATGCAGATCGGGAACAGAATCATAAGGAAGAGAATCCACGTTCGTGTGGAACACGTCCAGCCATCCCGCTGTCACGAGGAGATCCTCAACAGGATCAAGGAGAATGACAAGCTGAAAGCCGAAGCAAAGGCACAAGGCAAGATCATCAGCACCAAGAGGCAACCCAAGGGACCAAAGCCCGGATTCATGGTCGAAGGAACAACACTGGAAACCGTGACACCCATTCCGTATGATGTTGTTAACGATCTCAAAGGAGGATATTAATGTGCTAGTTTATCGTTTACCTCTGTTATTTCAGTTGAGATATTGTTCATGGCACATTTGTCTTTTAAATTTTGACAGTAGATTTTGTTTGAAACTTAAAATCCGACTTTATGCTATATGAAGGTTTTGTTTATCTATATTGTGTGATTCAATATTATTGTGCATAAATAGTGTTATGCAGTCTGAGTATCGAGTACTAATTCGTCATACATTTATCCATGAAAGCAAGCGAACATTGTGGTAACATAAGTTACTTTCATGTTCGCAGTGCGAATGCTTTTAAGTTCTAACCATAGATGGTTTAATACAATTACGAATGAATTCGGGAAAATAACGGGCCGGTGCCTACCTCGAAAAATCTTTTCACAAAAAGGCAAAAAAGTCAAGATGTGAAGCTGCCCCTGTCATCACTACATGAAGTTACTTTTTTGCCCCTAAAACATATCTACTTGACATAAATAACCTTCATCTTCATTTCCTATTTCAAATCCCATTATCTCTTCTCTCTCTCTTCTCTCTCTCCTCCATCCTAACCCCACCGCCCATCTCCTCCATCCTACCCCCCCCGCCCGCAACCCACCTCCACCACCCCGTCCCCCCGCAAAACCTCCCCTCCCGCTAACCCACCAGCTCCACCGCCAA
>JAYMSL010002626.1:0-13903 GCA_036897195.1 Plantago coronopus | reverse complement strand
CAGTTTATTTGAATAAGGTTATATTCTGAAGTCATGGTGACATGGAGACGAACTGGGGTTAATCCTCCTTAGTTCGCCGTTTAAATTCGCCATGTAGGATTTGAACACGCGCATGGTCCATTAAGTTTGTGATTTGGACTAAATTTGCCACATTTAAAAGTTATAGGACTAAAGTTGCCATGAGGAGTAAAAAGGGTACTGCATGTGCCAAACGTACAAACTTATAGGACTAAATTTGCCGTTCACTCGTTGGTCCTGGAGACTTTTATATTTGTCTCCAAGCGCAGTTCTCGCATTCTCGATCTCTTGCTAAATCCCGTGGGTTACGGTGAGTGAATCGCCTTCGATGATCACTCTTTGAGCACCTAGTTCTTGTGCTAACTCCACTGCCAGAAGTGCAGTCGGCCTGCTGTTCTGCCATTTCCACACCACTAGCAGTCTGTCTCTTGCGTCTTTTCCAAGCTAGAATAAGACCAGTTGAGTCCCTTGCAACAGCTGCAATTCCACCAATTAGTTCAGTCTGTGGCACGACTGCATCACAGTTAATTTTTAACCATCCTTCAGCTGGGGGCAGCCATGCAAGAAATAGAACATGAAAATGGCAAACAAATTGCGTAATGCTTCGGGCGGGACAGAGGAAGTAGTAACTAATCTTAGTCACATAAATCGGGGATCATAATAATTTCCGCGTTCCACTGCCACCTTTCTATTTCTTTCTTTCTGGTCTTCAGGTTGGCTCTCTCATGAAGAGAGACGGAGAAGTTTTTTTTGAACAAAAAGGACGCAAAAAGAGTCTGGAAATAAGTTGGACTTGTACAACAACAACGATGGAGAAAGAGTAAAGACTCATTTTCACTCACACACTGATTACAACTCTAACTCTACAAGATCTGCTCTAGGTAAAATGTTTTTCTTGAATTTGTTACTTTTGTGGTGTTGTAGACCAGGGACGGATCCAGTAATGAGATTTGGAGAGTGAAAATGATGGTTTGCCAATTAAGGAAGAGCGAAAGACTAAAATTTTAAAATTATAACATATTTCCATTCTCCGGTCTATATTACAGGACCAAATAAAATCTATATTAAATTACCAATGAAATTAATCAAAGTCATTCCGTAATTCTAATAGTCTCGTCATTTATAATTACTCCAGTTTATTTGAGATTATAATGATCGTAATACGCTACACACCTTGCGCATTTTTTTTCAATGTATTAGTGTATTATGCATATTGCGCATTTCTTTTTTAATAATTGTATGTGTTACCAAATACTAAACGTTTTTGTCGCAAATAGATAATTTGGAGCAAATTAAGTCATCTCATTAATCGCAAAAGCTTTATTTGCATGTTCCATCCTACTTAAAATTGATTCAACGAGTTTGTATATCGAATTTTAGTTGTAAATTAATCATAAGCAATGTCTATTAAAAAATGTCTAAAGTAACCATTAAAGGCGTACATGTCCCATTTAAGTATGTTGTTTATTCAACTTGACTTGATAGAGTGCCCATCATAAAAAAAAAAACTTTCAACTTTCATATCTTCGTTTAACCATGCTGTAAAAAAAAACTAAATTGTCAAAAACCCAAGGTAAAAATACAAGAAAACAACTCAACTAGCGGGCCGCGATAACTTGGAGTTCCGTTTCGCACTCCTCTTGAATTATGCCACTGGCTTGCTCCTCTCCACCATTCTCTGTCGAGTTGAGCGAGTCATTGATTGATTACTTTCCTCGCACTCACGTCGCGCAATCTCTGCGACATCGAGAAGCGCCTCCCATCGTCTCTTTCTCTTATCTGGATCAACAACGACACTGAATCTACTCTCCTGATCTTCTGCGACAACGAATTCGCTTTCATTCTCATTCGAAACCTCCTCCTCAAACGAAGGTTCAACAACATTCAAGTTGAAATCCTTCATTGATGATGACGATTGGTAAAAGAATTTGTTCTGGGGAGAGCCTTGTTTTTTCTCAATCGGGTTGGGTGCCTAAATATGTGTAGTGGAACCTTGTGTAGCATTAGCGTAGTGAGACACACATATATAAATAATTACTTACTACTTACTACTTACTCCTTTCTGGGAGTTACCATTTTACTTTTTCAGTCAACCAATAAAATATTAATAGTGAGATTGAAAATTAGGTATATTTGTTAGTATGTGTTTGAAAATTTGTGGAATAATTTTGAATATATTTATTGATTGATGGTATAGATGAGAGTGAAATGTCAACAAATGATACATTAAATGGTACTACTCTCGGTCACATAAATCGGGGGTCAAAGAAATTTTTCGTGTTCCATTCACGAATTTTTGCACCGAAAGTGGTGGGAGAAACACGAAACGCGCTTTAAGATACCGTAATTCACGACTTACCAAGCCTTAGTTCTTCGTGTAATCAGTCAAACTCAACCAAGCTTTCTTCTTCAATCAATCCGACACCACTCCCACCTTTCACCTTCTTTAGTTATGGTCTTCAGTTTGGCTCTCTCATAGAAGAGAGAGAGATGTAGATTGTTTTTCGAAAAAAGAGAACGTCGAAAGATGAGTTAGAAAGGGAGTTGGACTTGTACAACAAAGATGGAGAAAGAGTGAACTCATTTTCATTTCACGAACTAATTACAACTCTACGAGATCTGCTCCAATTAAAATGCTTTTCTTGAATTTGCTACTGTTGTAGTGTTGTCTGTCGAGGACGGAGCTAGTAATCAGATTTGGAGAGTGAAAATGATGTCTTGCCAATTAAGGAATATCACTTAAACACTAAAATTTTAAAAATTGTAATATATCTCCAATCTATATTACACGATTAAATAAAATATGTATTAAATTACCAATGATATCAATCCAAGTCATTCTGTAATTCACATAGTCCCGTCGTTTATAATTACTTTAGTTAATTAAGATTATAATAATTGTAATACACTACGCATGTTGTGCATTTCTTTTTCAATGTATAACGCATGTTGCGTACACTTTTTCAATTATTGTATATCTTACCATTACTAAACATTTTTATCGCAATTAGATTATTTGGAGTGAATTAAGCCATCTCATTCATCGCAAAGTGCTTTATTTGTTTATGTATTCCATCCTGCTTAAAATTGATTCAACGAGTTTGTATATCGAATTTTAGTTACAAATGATAGTATTCGTATGATTATTTGTATGGAGGTAACCAATAAAGGCGTAGATAGGGTCGTCAGAGATCCATTTAAGTACGTTGTTTAATTACTAAACTTGACTTGATTGAGTGCCCATAAAAATTATCAACTTTCATATCTTCGTTTAACCATGCAGTAACAAAAATTAAATTGTCAAAAACTCAAGGTAAAAATACAAGATAACAACTCAACTAGTGGGCCGCGATAACTTGGAGTTCCGTTTCACACTCCTCTTGAATTCTGCCACCGACTTGTTCCTCTCCACCATTCTCCGCCGAGTTGAGCGAGTCATTGATTGATTACTTACCTCGCACTCACGTCGCGCAATCTCTGCGACATCGAGAAGCGCATCCCATCGTCTCTTTCTCTTATCTGGATCAACAACGACACTGACTCTACACTCTTGATCTTCTGCGACAACGAATTTGCTTTCATTCTCATTCGAAACCTCCTCCTCAAACGAAGATTCAACAACATTCAAGTTGAAATCCTTCATTGATGTTGACGATTGGTAAAAGAATTTGTTCTGGGAAGAGCCTTGTTTTTTCTCAATCGGGTTGGGTGTCTAAATATGTGTAGTGGAACCTTGTGTAGCATTAGCGTAGTGAGACACACATATATATAAATAATTACTTACTACTTACTCCATTCCAGGAGTTACCATTTTACTTTTTCAGTCAACCAATAAAATATTAACAACGAGTTTGAATATTAGATATATTTGTTAGTATGTGTTTGAAAATTTTGTGGAATAATTTTGAATATATTTATTGATTGATGATATAGATGAGAGTGAAATGTTAAAAAATGAAAATGGAAATCATTAAATGGTACTACTCTCAGTTACATAAATCGGGGATCAAAGAATTTTTTGCGTTCCATTCGCGAAATTTCTGAGCCGATCATGGTGGGAGCAACACGAAATCACGCTTAATTAAGATACCATAATTCATGACTTACCAAGCCTTAGTTCTTCGTGTAATCGGTCAAACGCAACCAAGCTTTCTTCTTCAATCCACCTGACACCACTCTCACCCTTCAGCTTCTATCATTCTGGTCTTCAGTTTGTCTCTCTTATGGAAGAGAGAGATGGAGATTGGTTTTTTTTAAAAAGAAAACGACGAAGAAAGAGTCAGGAAGGAAGTTGGACTTGTACAATAACGATGGAGAAAGAGAGAAGACTCATTTTCATTTCACAAACTGATTACAACTCTACAAGATCTGCTCCAGGTTAAATTCTTTTCTTGAATTTGCTACTGTTGTAGTGTTGTCGATCGGGGACGGAGCTAGTAATTAGATTTGGAGAGTGAAAATGATGTTTTGCCAATTAAGGAATAGCGAAACACTAAAATTTTGAAAATTATAATATATCTCCAATCTACATTACACGATCAAATAAAATATGTATTAAATTACAAATTATATTAATTCAAGTCATTCCGTAATTCACATAGTCCCGTCATTTATAATTACTTTAGTTTATCTAAGATTAAAATGATTGTAATACGCTACGCATGTTGCTCATTTCTTTTTCAATATATAACGCATGTTGGACATTTCTTTTTCAATCATTGTATATCTTACCAAACTCTAAACATTTTTATCGCAAGTAGATAATTTGGAGTGAATCAAGTCATCTCATTCATCGCAAAATGCTTTATTTGTTTATGTATTCCATCCTGCTTAAAATTGATTCAACGAGTTTGTGTATCGAATTTTAGTCGCAAAATGATAGTATTCCTATGATTATTTGGTTGCGTTTTTTTTCCAGGTGATTAGAAGTCAAGGGCCAAAAGATACTTTTGAGAAAGAAAAATGAAAGAGGGCAAAAATCGAAGACATCGACGAGTCAACTCCAAAATATTTTACAGTCAATAGATTTGTTTTTCATTTTAATTAGCAAATATTTGTATTAGTTTTAACAAAGTTGTTAAGATTTTGTAATTTGTTAAGGTTTTAATATGAATTCTTTAAGTTTTTATAAGTGATAAGGTTTTACTAAGGATGTGGTAAGGATTTAAAAGTGGTCTTTTTGTGGTCTTTCCATAGAGTGATCTACACCAAGACCACCTCTTTATAATTACTCCAGTTTATTTTAGACTATAATGATCGCAATACGCTATGCATGTTGCACATTTCATTTTCAATCATTGTATATCTTACCAAATATTACTCCCTTCGTCCCACAAAACATTACCCGTTAGGGTTGGCGCGCAGTTTAATAAAATGAATTAAAGTAATGGAGTAAAAATGGAAAAGTAAGTGGAGTATGTTGATTTTTTTAGAATGTGTAGTGAAAAAGAATTGTATTGATATTAAAATAATGTTTTAGTGTGTGGGGTAGCTTCCTTATTTGGTAATGAGTAAAGTTTTGTAGGACGTCCGAAAATGGAAAGTGGGTAAAGTTTTGTGGGACGGAGGGAGTAAGAGACTGATTGACCCTCGGTTATGTTTTAGAGTTGTGGGGATTTCTTAACCCAGTAATAGTAACTAGAGTTTTGAGTATGTAACAACAGTGTTAATGTCATGACCTTAACTCAGTGCCAAACACACGTTTTACTGTTGAACTGGGTTAGGGCCTTAACCGAGTGTCAAACACTCGGTAAACGTTTTTATCGTAAGTAGATAATTTAGAGTGAATTGAATCATCTCATTTATCACGAATGCTTTATTTGTTTACGTGTTCCATCCTACTTAAAATTGACCCAACGACTTTGTATATCGAATTTAGTCGTAAATTAATCACAAGCACTATCGAAATAAATATCATGCAATAATAGTATTCCTATAATTATTTGTATGAAAGTAACCAATAAAGATGTAGATAGTGGTCGTCGGAGTTCCCATTTAAGTATGTTATTTATTCAACTTGACTTGATAGAGTGTTCATCGTAAAAAACTTTCAGATTTCATATCTTTGTTTTACCATACAGTAAAAAAACTAAAATGTCAACAACCAAGGTAAAAATACAAGAAAACAACTCAACTAGCAGCGGACCGCGATAACCTGGAGTTCCGTTTCGCCGCAGCCGGCTTGCCAGCTAGCCTGTTGAATTCCGCCACCGGCTCAAGCACAGAGTCATTATACTTGTTCGGCATCGTCACCGTTCTCCCCCTGCTCGATCGCACAACAACAAACTCACCGTCGTCTTCGTCCTCCTCCTCCTCCTCTTCATTCTCCTCCACCTTTCTCCGCCTTGTCGGCTCCTGTTTCCTCCTCGCCGTACGGCTCACTGATTTCCTCTGATTACTCTCCTCGTACTCTCGTCGAGCCATCTCCGCAACATCCAGAAGCGCCTCCCACCGTCTGTTCCTCCCATCCGGATCAACAGCAACAGCACCAGCACTCACGACTCCACTCTTCCCTCCAGCAACAACGGATTGAGTTCCATTCCCGTTCCAATTCTCCTCAGGCGACAGAGCAACATTCAAGTCGAAATCCAATCGCCTGTTCGACCCCATTGATGACGACGATTGGTGAAAGATTGAAACAAACTGCAATTGATCGTTTGCTGTGGAGAATCCTTCAGAGCACTGAATTGAAGGAATCTGTTTGGTTCAGTATTTCTGAATTGGGTACAGATCGGTGAAACTGTGTGTGTAGCAGTAGTGAGACACAAACCAGGAAGCACAAGTACTACTACTACACATCCCGATTTTCAAAGTGTCTTGTAATTCTCCAACTTTTCTATTAAAGTTTTAATTTCAGTATTTCCTATTTATTCGGTTTTGGCTATTTTGTATTTTCATCTACTTTTGGGGACCAAACGGTAAATAAAATGTATTTTATTTATTTCCTTTTTTGATTAAAAATAATAACGTGGCGGTTCATATGATGAGGTGGAGGGCTGCTATTGGCTGAGATCACAGGACAAAGGTAGCGGCCTATTTGGTAGGCCATTATATCTGATGATGAGTATATGACAAAATGTATGGATTTTAGATTTTAATGTTACTCTCCAATCCAAAGTTCCCGTCCTAGGGATTTTGCTTGCAAAGGGTTAATTTATTTTTCGATTTTGCGAATTGATTTACACTTTCATAATAAGTTCTATTTATATTATTAGAAAGTTCGAACTAAATGTTACTTTAACGTACTGTTTATAATATTCAGTTAATATTATCATAAATAAAGTGTAATGTAGTATAATATTACTTTATACATTACGTTATCTTTTGGAATTCGTCAGCGCGATAAAAGAATTGTGAATATTGCAAAGTTTCAACTTTTACTTTTATTTGAAGGTCCGTGCAAACTTTGGAATGTTAGTCTAAGTATCAAACATCGTGCACTAGAGCATACAGTGCCTTCTTAGCCCTGTACGACCACCACCCTCATGGTGTGGGGGGGTGGTCGTGACTCGTGAGCCGCGACGCGTTGTGACCGGTCGTGAGACCAGTCACTTGATTTCGATCGGTCAGCCCCAACTGATAGGGGATATTCAATTTTTTAAACACGTATACAAAAATTGTACCAACGACTATATTTTTTCGAGTTTTATAAATAGACATCAATCTTCATTTCCTCACACCTCCAATTTTACCCTTGTTTCTCTCTTTTCAACTCAGGGTACGCTTAATTATCCTTCCAAAATTCAAAACAACAACCATGTTGAACACTTTGACCCGAATGTTGTGACATTTCTACAAGCGAAGCTCCTAATCAGTATGTCGCGTACATAGTCCAATTTACCGGCGGATTCTCGAAAGGTGCTTCTTCTCAAACTCATTCGCCATCTCCACCCACCACACACTATCCTCCTAGCACAATACTATCCCTAACAACAACAATCAAGTTATGACTTATGATCCATTCCCACAAGAAGGTGCTTTCAAGGCCCCCGAATACATGTCAACACATTATGCTCAGTTTGTTCCAGAGACCCAGCCTAAGGATATGGGCAGATGTTGGCGAGGGAGCAGAGGTGGTCGTGGTAAGAGAAATGGTGGTAAAGGCAAATGCAAAAAAGAAAGGTGACGCCGGCGAGGCTCGAGCAGATGAAGAAGGTACATAAAAGAACCTTGGGGCCAAATTCACCAAAGTTGATGACATATGGGTAATTAGCTTATGGATGGAAATGTGCGAAGATCCCGAGTTGGGGACAAAGAAGAAGGTGACAAGGAGGATGAAGACGGTTCTAGTGGGGCTTCCATGGAAGCTCAAATTCCTTGTATACATACCTTTTCTTATAATTAAATTAGTAGAATTAGTAAATTAATTAGCGATGATTATATTCCCTCAGTAAGTCTTTTATTTTCTGTTTTTCTAATTTGACCACATATTACTTCTAATTTACATAAAAGAATATAATAAACCTAGTTTTCAAAGTTCGTAACAAAATTCTAAGGAACATAAATAATAAGAAAAAAAAATGAAATGCATCTGATATATATAAGAAGTTTGGGAAGGGAAATAATAAAAAGGAAAAGAAGGGGAAAAAATAATAAGAAGGAAAAGAAATGAAAAGAAAATGAAATGCATCTGATATATATAAATAAGAAGTTTGAGAAGGGAAACAAATAATATAATGGGAAAGAAGGGAAAAAAAAATAATAAGAAGGAAAAGAAATGAAATGCATGTGATATATAAGAAGTTTGGATAAGGGAAACAAAATAATATATTAAAAAAGCGCCGCTGCCGGGGATCGAACCCGGGTCACCCGCGTGACAGGCGGGAATACTTACCACTATACTACAACGACATGTTAATATAAGGTTTTAATTTTAAGTGATTACAAACCTTATCTGACCTGGGGAATGTGACATCCTTTGCAATATAGTGAGATAATGCTCATATTTCAAATTATATGTAATGTTGTGGAAATACAAAGGAATACCTACCAAACATGGTATGTAGAATACATCTATGAGGAAAATTGCAAGAAGAAAACTGGTACGAGTATTACAAGTCTCCCGGTTAGCATCTGAATACATCAATAAGGAAAATTATAAGAAGAAAAACGGGTGCAAGTGTCATGATTTATAAGCTCACAAGTCCTCCAGTTAGCATGTGAGGCTTTCTTCAACCGCGAGATTCACTAAAATCCCCCTTTATCCTCCCGTTATCATTCCAAAACTCAAAATCCAAAATATTTTATTTATTTTCTCATTTCGTGTTAAATTATACTTTTCATTCTACTATATATGTAATTATTGTCTTTGAAGATTATGTAATAAAAAAATGTACTATGTAATTAATTAAGTGCAAAATATTATATTAAAAATCGAAATTATAATACTTCATAATAAGATTATCGATTAAGCGGGGTTATGAGGCTCTGTTCTTTTCAACTTAAATTCAGATCCATTCAGATTTGGTTTGTTCAAATTTGTACTTCACTTCAGATCCATTAAGAGCATTCACATCAGTTCACCGAACATGTCTTTTGTGCCTAAATATTGGCAAAAAGTCGTGAAAAAGTGAAAAAATGCAACGCAGCAGATTCTCTAAATTTGATGGGCCCGCAGGAAAAATTCAGGGAATTATTTTCACATGCCCAAATTTAGGAATCCCCTAAAATATTTCCAGTACACTTTTTCTAAACCGGTTTATTATTTTTGAATTTTATATATAAAATATGGAATCTGATTTTATTTCATTACTGAATACGTGCGTAAAATTTTATAGGGAGAGGGTTAGGGGAAGTTTTAGGTGATATTTTATAAGGAAATTGATGTGAATGCTCTTATTAGCTAAATGAAAACATAAGCTGACTACGCAAACAATAGTAAACTTACAAATCACAAATGTAGCTAAATACAAGCAGATTCAGATAACTCACATACTATGCTTCGCTAAATAGCTTTTTTCAGCTTCTATAAAGCGAACTTGCACAAGTTGGTACTGCAAACA
This sequence comes from Plantago coronopus, assembly GCA_036897195.1. NCBI lineage: Eukaryota > Viridiplantae > Streptophyta > Magnoliopsida > Lamiales > Plantaginaceae > Plantago > Plantago coronopus. The sequence goes on along the minus strand of JAYMSL010002626.1, from coordinate 3,884 downwards.
AGATGTTTTCTGCTTCCTATACAAACAAATAAACAATCACTAAAAGTTCACGAAAATCATCGAACATAGAAAACAAAAACTCTAAAAAAGCTAGTACATCCTAATCCAGTATGCAAAATCTAAACAATTACAGGAAACAAAGCAACACTAAAACTCCAACACAGCTACAAACTTCAAGGAATAACTTTCTATCTACTGATGCATCAGTGAGACTCAAAGACTCAAACTTAACACAAGTAGAGCATATACACAAAATATCAGGAACAACATGATAAGAGGATCTCAATACACAACCATTTACACAGCATAAAAAAAACAAATAAATCTAATACATGTAATAAAAAAACTAGAAATAATCCAAATACACCAGGATGAAGAATTGAATCGGATGCTCAAGATATTCAAAACAAGAAGCACAATAAGTATCATACCAAATCAAACCGACTTCAAAAGAAGAGCAGTTCACATCTGATAGAGTAAACCAATCAAGATATCTCCAGTCCAAGATTGTAGTTTCCGAAAAACAACTCCACCACAGCAGAAACAAGTACATTTAGGCATTGGTTTCTTTCTTCACTTGCTCCCAAAATTCAAGACCTCTGGGATAACATAACACGAGTCTCCTCAGGAACTGTTTGTCTGAGGGTGACAGAAGTGTGCTTAATGTCCGATGCTCGTAAGCTCCTTCACGTCTAAGCATCTGATATACTAGAATTCGTAGCTTCACTCTCTCAATGGTGTAACACATGATAGGCGGATGATCAAGAAGATCAGATACAGAGTACCCCAAGTCTACAAAGGAATTAATCTTTCTTGAAATAAGATCCTTGGACACGTTTAGAATCTTTGGAGCCATTTTCACCATTCTTATGACGTCGTCCCTACTCAAACCAAGATCCACATAATAATTGAACCTCTCTTGAAATGAGTCCCCACTAATTGTTTTGAATAACTTCTTGAAATCCTTTGAATTCTTCTCGAATCCTAGGTTTAATAAAAACTTAGTCTTCAACTTCACCGTGTCCTCATACTTCACTATTTTAGGCGCCCGTTGACGTTGGATTTCAACTCCAAAAACCCAACCCTTTAACACATTCGGATCATCCAGGATCATTTCACAGAGACGTTTGTTATTACAATAAAGTACTTGACGCAACTTATGAGCTGTTTTGAGATTACATGAACCGAGCAAAATCGGATACAAACGAACAATGTTACCAATATCAACAGAGTTCATATTAATTGTGACCAGAAATTCATAACATCGGAATAAATTAAGAGTAAAATTTGCAACCGAGATGTCTGGAAGCTGAACAAAAATACCTTTCATGTCTTCCTGTGTGAATCCTAATTTAACCAACGATCCGATCAGATGAATCACAGCCCGCCCATTTTGTTCGAGTAATATATCACGATGCTCCATGATAATTTTCCCTACTTGTTCATCACTCAAACCCGTCTTATTCAGTAAATGCATGAACTTAAGGATCAATTTCCAATCACACGAATCTCCAGTAGGTATATGGTCTACAAGCCACTCCTGCCGAATCCCTGCCTTATCCAGCTTTGTTAGGGCCTCGACAAACTCCAAGAGGTTACTTTCCTTCAACAAATGAGGACTTGACATGATAATTCTATTAACGAGAGACTGTCTCAATCCCAGTTTCTTAAAAGACTTTAGCTTCTGACTCAAAACACCATAATCATACTCGAATATCTCTCTAACTTCCTTGCAGAACATTCCTATCCTAACCCGCAGGATCCCATTATCATACAACGCATAGCAGTTTTCCAAAAACAGCTTACGGTCGTCCAAAAGAAGCAAGTTCCACTCAGACAGCTTCAAACCAATGTGTTTAAGAAACAACCTCCAAATGGCCTGACCAGCATCCTCGTCTCCATTTTCCTCCATCGCCGTCAACAATTTTTCAGATAACCCGAGCTTGTTCTGACACTTGTACACAGACCGGAGAATCGACGGAGACACTTTGACCATACCTGTAGCTTCTTTCCTACAAAAACCAAGATCCAGCAGACAATCAAAGCTCTCTTGAAATGCTAATGCTCTTCCCCGAAGTACTCGGTCTGCCCTTTTCAATTCCTCTGAATTCTTTAACCCCATGCTCCGTAAAAACTTAGTCCTCAAAATTCTTGCATCCATCGAACGAGATATGGCACGCACTGGAGTGGTGTAAACCCACTTCTTCAACACATTGGGGTCATCTAAGATCATTTGATGCAGACGTCTTTCTCCAAACTTCAATGTATCAGCACATTTTAGGCGACACGAGCCCAGCATAGTCGGATAAGAACGAATAATTTTGCGAACATCATCCCATTTCATATTAACTCTGAGAAGAAATTTATAACATCGAATCAAATTAGTAGCAAATGCCAAAACCGACATATCTGGGAGCTGAGTAAATAGATTCTTCATGTCACCTTGTGTGAAACCGAATTTGGTCAGGAATCCAAACAAAAAAAGCACCGCTCGTCCAGATTCCTCGATCAGTGCATCACCATGCCCCATGATAACAATCCCCAATTGCTCATCAGTCATACCCGTCTTGCTCAGTAAACACATGAGCTCAAGGATAACTTTCCAGTCATAGGAATCTCCTTCGGATATATGCTCCTCAAGCCAGTCATTCTGAATCCCGGCCATCTCCAACCTTCTCAGGGCCTCCCCAAACTCCACATTAGCACCTTCTCTCAACAAACGAGGGCTCGATGCAATAATCTTAGCAACAACAGACTGTCTCAACCCCAATTCCTCAAAAGACCTCAGTTTCCTACCCAAAACACCGTAATCATACCGGAATATCTCCCTAACTTCCATGAACATCCTCCCTATCTTTTTCCTCGGAATCCCATAATGCCACAAAGCATGATAATTCTCCAACAACAATTCATCATCACGCAAAAACACCGAAGTCTTAGGAAGAAAAGGCGTGTACTCAGACGGCTCCAAACCAATACTCTCAAAAAACAGCTCGTATTCATCTATCGAATAGTACCTTAAAAGCCTCCTAACCTGCACGCCAATATCATCCCTAATTTGCAACTTATTCAACACACCTTCAGAAAACTTGGGGCTGTTACGACTCATGTGCTCAGCAACCATAAACGGTAGACTGCGAGTACCATGTAAGTAATCCAAGACAGCATCCTGAACTTCCTTTTTCGCAATGATAGCTAGCTTTCTATCATTTTTCAAATCAATTGCAGCTTCACTAGAATAAAGCCTGACCGGATATGACCCACTGACATAATAAAGATTGGGTCTTGATGATTTAGAGGCGTTGCCACTGAATATGGCGGAAACCCATTTGACAACATTGGGTTTTCTAAGCTTCTGTGAAGTGTTCATCAATGAATTTGTACTATGAACAGATATGATAAAAGCAAAGGGCAGAAAACAATGAGAACTCACCTTGATCTATACCGAGCTCAAATAGAGGAAAATAGGAGGAGTTTCGTCCGTTCAATTCATGTTCAGAATTTCAGCGACTGTAAAACCCTAGGGTTTTTGAGGAAAAGAGGAGGACGAGTTTCATCCGGTTAGAATTTCGGGCGACGGTCAAACCCTAGGGTTTTACCGATTTAATGATTTAGGGAGTGTAGCGGGGTATTAATGACTTTTCAAGTAGCAGGCAATTTTTTGTACAATTTACATACTGAGTGGCCAAGAATTGGCTAGTAGAGTAAAGTTTTTTTTTTTGTAAGTAAGGAAATAATAAATTTAAAATGTAATTACATAGTGGGTTTGTCCCTATCTATCAAATGCAGTAAGTGAGAAGGCAAGACACACAATTCCTCTTCCTTCCACTTTCCAAAACACTCCTTCTCTTTAGACAACCAGTCGGCTATCCCATTTGCATCTC